>JBCFXI010001133.1:0-73558 GCA_038496175.1 Ampulex compressa
ATATATACATGTGTGTATATATATGTATGTATGTATATATATATGGCGTATACCGATTGAATTCCAAACGAAGCTTTTCATAATGCCGCGCGGCATGCTGCTTACCATAGGCATCGCTCCTGCTCCTCTCTCGCATTTCCCTGAATTAACTTACCCTCCGCCGCTTGCACATTTCGCACTGTCAATCGTTCATTTCGCGTCCCAGGACTATAGCGAATTATCAGGTGCCGCACGTATGCTCGCTGCATACGTACAATTGGCGCATTTGAATGAATTTTCGGCTTCTGAATTTGCCTACGCGCACTGCGAACTAGTAGTTCACGAAAGCCCAATGGGGAACGGGCTTTCGTGCATCTTCAAATTTCCTAATTGTTCCCGAAAATCCCGGCCGTAATTCACTTGCGGCTCGAATATGCGGATGCGGATATTTGTTCGCGGCCGTTCGAAGCGAAATTCGTTGCGAAAGTCCGCCCTGCTGCTTCTGAGCCGCTCAAGGGGCCGCGAAAAAGAAGCATATTCGTCGAATGCGAGGATAAAGGCACTCGTATTCCTCGTCGCCTATTTGAAAAGTTATCCCGGTTAGCGCATCGCAGCTAAGGCGACCCGCGAACTTATTTGCCTCCCCTTGAACACCGATAACCCCCCGGAGGTTTTAGCATCACCTAAAAGCTGCCCGGGTATAAAACCGGGCTCGCTAAATCTTTATGCGAGAATAGTAAAAAAATTACAGCATTACTCTGGGATTATAGCTCCCGATCGTGAGGCCATCCCTGTCGAGTAACCGTTTCAGTCTCTGGGTGTAACTTTAGTGTTAAAGGATCCGAATAAGCTTAACGAAGAATCATCGTATAGAATCGATTATACTAATGTAGTAATGTAACGTAATGATGTAATCTAATAATGTAAAAATTAAATAACGTAAGATGGTTAGTATTAATTTAGAGAGATATCGCAGAAATATCGCTGATCTTATATAGTGGAGTAGTTCGTTCAGAGAAGTATTATTGAAATAGACTAATATTATGCAGCAGTAATGGGATGAGGCTCACAATCTAAATATGATATTCGAGGTTTGATAATCAAGCAAAGTGAAAATGCATATATTTATATAATAGCCTCTATAAAGTAAAAGAATATCGCGATTCAACCGTTTGGAGAAAAATCGAACGCAAGGTTTGAAGGAAAAACCCAGCTCCGTATTTTTGTCCCGTCACCATATAAAAACCGTAGGAAGACCACAAAGGAATATGGCTCTAGAGGAGCAGCCAGCGCGATCACCAAAAGCTCAAACCGCTCGTGAAGCCCCGGAGCCTCGTCATCCTCCCTTCATAATCAAGCCCAACGATCGAAGAAGCTCCCGAGAAGTCCAAGCACGTGTGCAATACCGCGAGTTTTAATAATGACCGCAGATCCGCCGACCCGATTCAAATCACGTGCCGGTGGTCAACGACGTCTATTCTTATCGAGTCCGGTTCGACCATCCAGGAGGATTGCTCAAGTCGCGCCCCACAAGAATAATCGAGTCTAAATCAAGGTACAAGTATAAAAACAAAATAAAATACGAGCAACTAAAACGTACTAAGCGATTTATAAGGACACTAAAATATTGCAGTGATTTTTATATATATTTCTTAAATTCATATTATAATAGTATTTTTCGGGCATTACACACGGTCTTATATTCTCTTTAAAACACTAGCTAACTATTAACTAAATAACCAAATAAAACACTCAATAAATCACCAATTAATAAGAAAATACTAATCAAACACTCAATCGATCCTCAATACAGGCCATTCAATCTTTCTCTCCTATGAGTACGCGATCAAGAAAGCTTCCACATCAGCATTTTAGTGTTAGATTCGAAATACAAAAGGTACGATTTAGGCGATGGCGCGACTCGAGCAACCTTGCCATACGAGGCGAACTTGGGCTTCTCTTGTTGGTCGATGCCGCACTGTCCCTCGCAGCATATCGCGCCTCTTCTCCCAGAATGGCTGGGCGAATTCTGCGAGTACTCCGCAGGGGCGCCCATTGTTGGAGGGCGTTGGTTGCGAAGGTTTTCGTTATCTCCGCCGCCGTCGACTTTCGTTATCTTCGCGGATAACTGCCGCCATTAAGGGAAAGACGAGGAGCCCGTCACTGGGTTGAGAGAGAAAGAGAGAGAGAGAGAGAGGAGAGGAGAGGAGGAAGGGGCTAACTTAATTCCTACCGATATCCGAGGTATCCCCGCGGAGTGATTTTCAGAATCCTCCCTTTCGAGATTATCGATACGAGTGCGACTGACGCGACCGCTACGCGATAATCCCTGGATGGAGAGAGACAGACCGAGTTTAATCGTGTACGTGGATCCAGAGATGGAAAATGAATTCTGCACCTTAGGATTTGTTTCGCTTTTATACCATAAGCGCGATCACTTTGAATACCTGTGGATAAATATGTCGAGTAAAGTAAGGCTGTATGATAATTTATCGAAGAATCGGTGTATCGGAGCGCATCCTCGTAACTCCTTGCTTTGCAAAAAGTCCTCCATAAATTTGCAAACTCGATACCTTCGATCGCGAGTTCTTTTTCCGCGCAAATGTATACGGTTCAGTTACGAGGGTGAAAATAATAAGGATTAGTAGAGATCTCGCTGGTGATGGTGATGTGTACAAAGTGAAGATTTGTAAAGAGGATCGATTTAAATTTCTTACAGGAAAATCGTTGCTTTTCTGTAATCATTTATATCCAAAGCTCGAATTGTTTTTATTTCGACTGTGCTCAGCGTGCGCTTTATCTCACGCGTGACGCGCGCGGTTTATAATAAATATCGACGCATCGCGACATAAATACATTTTCGTACAAAGAAACCACCGCTGATTGTGCTCTAACGCCAATTTATCATATGCAAATGCGAGAGCCCGTTCGCGTTTGTAACACGTTTATCGAGCTAGATACAATTGGCTACGTCTGGTATAATCGATTAATATACGTGTAATCCGAATTTAATAATGAAACCGCGCCCGCAGTTTGCCGCACCGAAAACATTGTATGGCAAGCGGGACAGCGTGCACAGCTGCGTGGTTTATATAAATTACACGTTGCATAAAGCCAACGTTGGCATTAGATGTAGATCGAGATAATAAATATTACGAAATGCCCGGATAATGCATATACTTATCTCCCACGATCGATGGATAAAATATGCGGGAATAATAAATAACTAATAATCAAATACGCCTGAAATCACCGTCAATGAAATATACACGAGCCACTTTATTTTTACATCGTTACGAGCTCAATTCTGAAAAACGACTATGAATGCAAGAAATGTACTCGGATAAAACTAGCATTAGCTCACATCGTTTTTTCGAAAATTGTTCTTAATAAAGGATAAAATGCCTAATACGCGAAATCCTTTGTGATAATCGATTCATCCACGGCCGATTGACTGGCGATAAAACGTTCCTAAGGATTTTATTCCGTGGCACGAGAAAGCACGACGCGCGTATGATTCCTCGACGATCGAAAATCCTTCCACCTTTCGTTTCTTGCCTCCTTTTTTCTTCACGTGCATCGCTTCCTCGGAGACCGCGAGAGGAGAGGAGAGGACGTGTACCGTGTTACCCGATGCCGCGACGGTATACCAGATCGAAAGTCGTCGAGATTCCTTTTTCGTTCCCCTTACATATATGCAGGATAGGTTTCACCATCCAGAAGTAATATCAAAGTTCAAAGCAGGGTGGCAGAATTGCTAGGCGAGCATCTCCTCGTGTAGTGCCTTTGCTATCTGAATATAATATTACAGTAACATCTAGATACGTCTACGTGCTGCATTTTAACATCCACTTTTAATCTATTCTTAACACCGGCAAACAAGAATCCGACACTCTTAAAAACGGATAGAAAATTCAAATACGTAATTCCAAAATATTCCTCAAACTCGCCTCGATTAATCATACTAACGATATCAAATATTTCACGTCCACCAAACCCAGAAATATTCGCAAATAAATCTTAACAAAATCAGCACATATGGAAATCCATCCATGATATTCAGAAAGACGACCATACCGATACGCATAAACTGCAGGTATTAAAATACGCCCATCGAGAATCTCTGGTAGAGCGCATTAACCTAGAATAATAATCAAGGCACTCGGGGAAAATCGTTCCGATAAGAACTCGGGGAGGAAGTTATAACGGTGGGTGCAAATTGCGCGGGTCAAATTTTATGGAATTCGTTTGATTAACCGGCTTTAAACTTTCAGGCAAAAAGACAGGATCGATGTTAACTTTCGCGCAAACCTGTACCGGGATTTCGCCCGTCCGAGCGCACGGCGCCCACTTCGTTTTAAACACAGAGGTGATAAAGAGGAACACCATTGCAGGACGGGGGCGCGGGAGTCCATCCCGACACGGCCTAAGGCTACGCAAAATATCCATTTAACGTTAACACGTCGCTCGTCGACGTATCGAATTCCAGGAATAACCCGTGGATAGCCTATTTGCTCGCAGGTGGTCCTTTGTGTCTAGGGTTTCGTTTAGCATCGAATTTCGTTTCGAGCGCTTACAGCCCGTGGTATTCAGCGTTTCCTAGTCAAGAGCATTTTGGTGTTCCCGTCACGCTAAGCCTGTAAACTCTCGGCCATAAACCCATACGACGAGCACGCCGGATGTATAGCCGATTGGGAATAAACGGAGCCCTGTGTTTTTCTTGGAATACTCTTCGCACGGTATATGGAATAGTCGATATATTTACGTCAGCCGCGAGGTTCGACGAACCACTGACGCAAGGGACCGTCTCATCGCCCGGCCGTTTGCTTATCGTCGATGAGATGCCGGGGAGCTAAATTGGGGAGGATGGATATTATATTTTAGAAAGAGAGAGTACGCGGATTTGTGATCTTCTTAAGTTTTGATATTCTATTTGAGACATTTAGGACGATTCTTTGACTAATATTCAACGATACTCGCTTTGACAACGTGACTTTATAAGTCATTTTATAAAGATGAACCGCTCGAGTTTTTGTTTTTATGAAACAAACCCGTTTAATTTCACGCTCTGTTTCCTTCTCTGTCATAACACATATATATGAACAATGATCTGTCGGTTAAAGTGACGTAACAAGAAATAAAAAAGAGTGAATCCACTTAGTAATAACAATCTTCACTCCACTTCCCTATACTTATTATTATCCACCAACAAAATCAAACAATCCCATAAACCATAAACCTAACGCTAAATCTAACAAATAAAAAAACCCAATAAAAAGAATCCAATCAAAAAATAAAAAGAGGAAACGCAGCAGACCAAACTAAAGAACCACGTACACATCCAAACCTCTCGCGCGCCTGCGCACCGATATTCTTCCTTTACGGAGCCACACGGCGATATCAGATTTTTCTTAAGTTTCCCCAGGAGCCTGGGGGCCGGGGAGGAAAGGAACTAGATTAACGCGATTCGTCACCGCGCTCCTCTCCTCGATGTCCGGTTGCTCCCCCAGGAAAGTTCCCCGATAGGGCGCATTCGCCCAGGAACGCAGCTGCGCGCCTAGGAAGTTTGGTCAACGGCACGAAACAAACTGACGTGCTGACTGAACGTTAGGAACTTGCCGAAGCAATCAACATTTCCGGGATACTCTTAGAACCGCGCGGAGCAACACGCGCGTTTTGGGAACTTTATACCGGGGGCACAGGGCGGCCGTGTTAATTTGCGTTGCCGGAATAATCCCTTGGAAAGGGCGAGAAGGGAGGGGGAAGGGGGAGAAAGAGAGGACGCGAGCGTGGAGGGATGAGAGAGGGGGACTTGTACACGGTTGCAGTTTCAATTACACGCCCTACCTGGCGACCGCTCGCGCAGCCCGTGAACGCACGTATCCGCGAGGGGGCAAAAAGCCGGCGCGGATAGTCGCGACTTACATGAAAGCACTCCCAGTCAGATTTCTGCCATGAAATGAAGTACGCGTCGCCGCCCTGCCATTTCCCGTCGATGCTTCTCCATTGTCGTTTCGGGCCAAGGGAATGCATTCCGGCGCTCCTCTTTCGTTGCATCGTTGCTCGGAGCTGGCCTTCCGTTTAAAGGGCGCGAGGAGCTACTCGGTGCGCCCAGTTTTTGGGGAGTAAAAGGGATTACAAGTGCGAATGTATGTTACCAATGCGTGATTTTGTTTTTCCTGATGCATCGATTACTTCGGAGAAGTTGGGATTTTTTGTCATTTCTCTTTTGATGCTTTTTTTTTTTTTTTTTTAATTCATTTTTCGGCATCGACTGCTAAGGTCATTTGGCCTAGGACCTACTGTTTAAGGAGGATTCCGAACCACCAGAGCTACGGTATACATATCACATAGAAAAACCAGAGGTGATGGGCAGGATTTGAACCCGGGTCTGCCGCGTGGCAGTCTGAGCCTCTATCCACTACACCATCGGAACCCCCCTCTTTTGATGCTTGATATGACGAGTGTATTTAGGCGCTCTGCACACAGGTTTTTTACATTTTTTTTGTTAAAAGTCCAGTTCAGGTGGAGATCCTCGGGAGTTCCTTGAATCAAATGGCGATTACTAAACACTCGCATCATCAAGAATTATTTTGAAGATTATCGAAATTCAGAGGTCTACAATAATAATGTTTACGATAAAAAGAAACTTTCGTCAAACTGACAACGATAGAAATACCCTCAAATTTTCATATACAAGAGTACATTACATTACTTCTCGATCACCTTGAACTACCCCCTCAATAACACCGCCTCTTACATAGCACCCCCGCTCTCAGATAGCCAACCATGTCTTCATCGCCAAGAAAATTTCCCCCCCTCCACCAATCATCCAACGTACACCGAATGCGAACCGCGATTCCGAGTTTCTTGCCACGAGGGACATATTAAATTCTACCGCTTAAATATTCAATCGATTAAACTCGGGCAGACCAGGACGCGCACACCTGCTTACCCTACACGCCCGAACGTATCAAACGGCGATCTCCGATGGCGTGAAAAATTAAAGGCGCCAGCCATCAACATTTAACCCCCAAGCCGACCAATATAATCTCCAACTCCAAGTCCGCCCCTATAAACCATCCCCGTGTTTGAAGTGCGCCAAGCGCGGTTTATCGCGCGAAAGATTCGAGGAGCCCATTATGCCGGGCACACGTAAAGCCGATATGCCAAGGCGCGGCGTTAAAGCGCCAGGAAGGGCCGACCTTCTCGAAGGAGGGGGGCCAATTTTTCCCCCTCCCTACCCCCTTGGAGGCGACAGGGCGAGGTGGAGTCGGGGAGATAACGCGTCTCCGGCTGTCTCGTATGCGGGCTGCATTTCGAATTTTCCGTTAATGAAATTGCGGTGGATGTTCCGTTATCGATCCCAAGGTGGAAGAGGTGCACGGAGGGTGCGCGCCCTGGGGTAAGGCGGCAGGAGGGTAAGGCGAATGGCGGAGAGGAGGGAGGGGAGGGAGGGCGACGACAGAAAGTAGAAAGCATGGCAATGAATTAACATACCAAAGGCGGGCGCACTGAACTCGGAAAATACGACCTTCCCATTTTTAGTCCCTCCTCTCTCACTCTCTCTTGCACACACTCTATCTCTCTCTCTCTCTCTCTCTCTCTCTACCTTCCCCCCTCGCATTATCCTACAGCATGGCGGAGGTTACGGAGCGGTAACGTTAGCACTTAATGAAAATCTACAAGGCTTAACGGCCTGTCCGTAACTCATTCGCGCAGCCCACTTTCCCGAAACGGCGTTTCTCCTATTGCCAGCCTCGCTTACAGGCCCTTCCTTGCTGGATCTCTTTGTTTCCAGAGGATGGTCGCGTGGGTGGTCTGGGGGTCGAGGAGCTGGGCTGTAGCGGCAGGGCTGCTGGCTATCGATGTCGACGATCGATGCTTTCTTCGGCTGTGAATATTGGTGTAGAGTGTAAACTGAGGATTTCGAGGAAGTCGAGTGAATGTACAAATTTATTTATTTATTATTACACAGGGGCGTGTGGATTAAATGAAAATTATATGTACTTAATATATATATTTAAATTGATATACAAAGGTGTTATTATATTCGTGATTTGTATAATCTTTATATTACTTTGTATTGTAGTTTTTATAAATCAGTATATTAGTTATTATATTAATAATAAATTACATTAGCAATCGAGAGATGATTGACTTGTGGTGACTCAAAATTGAAACAAAGGACCTTCAGAGAAACGATCCTGGTAACTCGCGTTGAAAGTGAAACGATGGAGCGGGAGGACGTGAACTTTGCAGCAACGGTGCTTGCATACCAGCCGCCAACCTTTTATTGATGTTTGTGGATAAGAGTGTACCGGAGACCCGGACAGATTCACGAGCTATCTAACGTAAGGCTTCAGACTTTTGTGAAGCGAGAGAGGGAGAGAGAAAGAGAGAGAGAGATGAAGAGAGAGAGAGAGACGTAGACAGAGGGGAAAATAGTGAGATAGAGGATTTCAGTCCGGCTTTATAGGCGCGGCAACGAAAGGAAAGGAAATGTTCGAAGCCGTACAGGGCTCTCTGTAAGTACACGTGCTGCGTCGCAAAGTTTTCCACGAGAGGGATAAGAAGTCCGGCTCGTAACGAAAGAAACGACCCAGAACTTTATCAAAGAGGTACGTGATCCTTGCACTTAACGACCCGCCGTCGTTTCTGCGGCGCACGGAGCGTTATGTCCGAGGAAAACGCCGGGCGCGCGGAGATAGCCGCCTTTACGTGGACAAGGATTTCTCAAATTGGTTTTGTTAAACCCGGAAGGCACCGTAGTCGACGGACGAGGGGAATTTGCAGCCGACGGGGCGGATGCAAAAAGTACAGAGGTAAACCTGAAAAGGGCCGTACCGCTCGAATGATTTATTTCAGAAAATATCGCCGCTTCTTATCGCAATCTATGATTTCGCTCTTCTATCTCTGTGTTAATAATTGTTATTTCCACTCGTATTACATATCGTTCACTTTATTTATTTATCTTCACTCGTATTAAATACCGTTCACTTTATTTATTTTCACTCGTAATATATACCGTTCCACCTGTATTTATTCACTCGTATTGCA
Source organism: Ampulex compressa (assembly GCA_038496175.1). NCBI lineage: Eukaryota > Metazoa > Arthropoda > Insecta > Hymenoptera > Ampulicidae > Ampulex > Ampulex compressa. The sequence goes on from JBCFXI010001133.1 coordinate 9,040, forward strand.
TAATACTAAGTTAAATCAACGGACATGCCGCGCGAGTGATTTATTCCGAATCAAACCCACGCGATTCTCGTAACAAAATTATTCTATAGAAACGTCCGAAAGGCCAGAATAGTGGCGATAAAGTTAATCGGATGAATTGGGATACGCGCGTGGAAGTTTGTCCCGTGCAAATGGTCAGTATTGTTTCGTAATACGCGAAAACGCGGGGGCTTTATTCCTACGGTTGGAGACGTGTATTCTAGTTCGGTTACATCCTATATACCCTGGGATCTTCGAAAACTAATTTTGTTAACATGGAACAGTTTCCGCTTGGCCGACGAGCGGCTATCGAGGTATTACGATCCTGTCCCAGGTCCCGGATTGCCTTTACCATTGATCTCTAGGCTAAATCTCCGAAAGCGGTAACGAGCGGAGCTCGGTGCGCCGAAGCTAAGTTCGATAAACGCTCGCCGCGATAAATCCAATTTTGCTGACCAGCCGCGTAAAACCGTTTAACAAGAACGTTGTTTAATGGTCAGCGGTACCGTGCCACGTTGCTTTTCCTCTCCTGACCGAACAAAGCTCCCTTTTTACGGCCATCATCGGCCATAATCGCGGCGACGATTTCTTTGGCTGGAAACTATTGGAAATCAGCCGCCCCGTATCTTACAAACGATTCTCCATCTTTACGGGATTGAAAAGGCTCGAAGATCGTTAATAACAGAGGCGCGAATGTCATTGTTGAAATTTTGAAACGCGCCTGGACACCAAGGCAGTGTCCTTTTTTGAGAAATCGGAGCTGAGTTATGGGAATTGAGAAGAGAAATAAAAGATTACTAGAGAAAGGTCCTATCTACGTATTACCATTCGCAACGTGTGTCCGCGTTATCAGATTTCTCACTTATCTCCCTATCGCGCGAAATCCTATCTCCAAAACGCACGTCGATAAAGCAACGACTCCGAAAGTATCGAATTCACAGAAAAACTGATATCATATCCAACAAAAATACAATCCTTCCTTACTTCCCTCCTACATCGATCGTAGAATCGTTATATTTACTGCAACAAATTCCCCAATACATACTTCATACGCTCTTCAATAAATCAACACCACATTCTTAACCAACCTTCAGCTTCGGGAAGAGTAATATTAACAAAACCTCGCGAGCATTATACGATACGTAAAAACCCCTCGCCTCGAAGAATGGAAAAAGAAAAAACACGTTTGCTCAACGCATCCCAGGACGGAGCAGAGCTCTCCAATTGATCCCCCTTTTCGCCCTGAACGCAGGTCCGGGGTAGGAAGAATGCAGGCGTGCGTGCGTCAAAACGACGATGACAGGCCGGGGAGAAGGCGGAACGAACGTCGGCCGGCGCTAATAACTCCCACGTGACGTAGACCACAAAAAGCCGTTTTCGACCCGCGGGATATTTTGGCTCAGGGATACGAACCGCCGCGAAATTACTGCCGGCGCTGATCGTTCCTCGTGCCACGGCGAGCGTAGATTCCGGCTAGATTATAAACACACACGGCGGACGTGGGTGTACTCAAAACGTTCGTCGTTATTGCAGAATTGGTCCGTGGGCGTTGCAGCCGAGGACAATGTCGGCTTAGCGTGGAGGGAGGCGCCGGGGGGGTTGGTCGAAGGGGAGGCCGGAGAAAGATACGGGAAGTAAAATTCTGCGGGAGAGAAAGGCGCATTGCGGGAAACGGCGATACAGTAAAGTTTCTCATTACGTCCGACTGATGGAATAATTTCAACCCTGGAACAATAAATAAAACGGTGCCCCCTCCCACCCCACCCCACCTCTTCTTCCTTTGGAATATGCATTTAGCAATGCGGGATTTGTCCTGGGTATCCCTTGAAATAACGGCCCCGAAGTTCCGCCAGTTTCCATCCCCGGTAATATCGCGCTTTTCCTTTCTAATGCCGCTGAGAGCGTTTAGGGGATAAGTAGGGGCGCGCTAATTGCCCTGGCTGGATAATCGAAGGATCTCGAGTAAGCGTGAGGCGACTTTTTGATTATGTTTCGCGGGAGCGAGCGTGAAGAGTGGGAAACGCTTGAGGCTTCGGGCGGAGGGTTGGTTAGGCGGTGAGAAATCGATCGCGATAGCGAAAACCGGCATCGAAGTATAATATAACCGCTCGAGCATTTTCATAGGCATATATTATATCTGTATCTATTTCCTTAACCTCGTCTCGTGAATTGTAATAAAGTACTCTTTGTTACAGTCTCATCTTATACGATCTATAATCTCATTCTATACTTGAAATAAAGTATTATTTATTATTAGACTTTAGTGGCGAGCAGTAGTTTCTTTAGCCCAAAATTCGTACGCTGCCTAAAAGATAGGAAAAAGTAGTGACCAATAATGGACACTACTCCGAATCAAAGATATACAACCAGTGTCTTACACTAAAGCCTCGAATTTCGGGGGAAAAAAACCCTTACAGAAGCAAAGTTATACACTTAATATATTGCATCTATGCTTCGTTATATCTTCATGGCTTCTTCTCTCACAGCAGTGATACTTTGGACCAATGCGTCCTATTAATTAGCTACGATACTCGATTATCCATGCATCTGGGATGCGGATTTACCTCCTGTTTGTCGAAGATCGTACTTTAACTCCGCGATTCGGGGGGCAAAGTGTGCATATTTGGGTAACCCGAGGAAACTCCGTGTTGCGAATCAAGTTCGAGGGTAAACACGTTAAACGTTAGAAGCGGGCGGTCAGGGAGGAAAGTTATGGTCGGGTGAAAGTTAATGCGCACCACGGGTGCGGAAAGGTGTGCGCAGCCATCGCGGAAGATTGTCGCCTAACAAGACTACCGCATGGTTGTTGTAACGGCGCAACTACGAGGGCGGAACTCGCTGCAGGCACCAAAAAGTCAGTTAAAACTCCTGGAGCCTGGTGTAGCGCTGTATGCAAGTTGGTAAGTGGAGGCACTCTTATGGTAATCTGGCGTAGGGCCAAATTTTACCCCGCGCGACTTTCGACGGGCTCGCCAGTGCAACCCCGTTTATTCCTGGTTTACGGGGAGCTACCCCATCGAATGTCGTCCACGATTGGCCGAGATTTCCTCCGTTTGCAGGGCCCTGGCAAGTGCTTCCTAGATGGAGGCATTAATTTTTAGAAATCACGAGCCCCTCTTTGCCACTACGAAGCGTCAAACGAAGCTCGAAATACGCGGGAATGGAACCGTATAATTTTTATGATCAATACCCGTGTCGAAGCACGCCTCGGTTTGGACCTGTGTAAAGATGGACGAATTCCTCCTTCCGAAGATTATATCGGATTAGATTATATCAGATTGGAAGATGTATGAGACTCTATCGGAAGATTATATAGATTACAGGTTTTTCGCATTAAATTCACCCTTTTGCTAATGGAATTTACCTTTCTGTAAACAGAGTTCACTCTTTTGCATTTTTGACATTATCGAAAGGTTGAATTTGTTTTACAAAATTTCATGTAAAATTTTAAGCATAAAACGCTTGCTAAATTCATCGCGTCGATCAGAGCGTGCGAAAATAAGGAGGGCGGAATTCCACCAGCAGCGATTCGCGTCTATGAAATAAAGCAGTCCCCAGTAAAATTCAGGCAGGCACGCGAGAAAAAATCACGACACACGCTGGGCCAACCAATTCGAAATTCAAGCTTGCACGAAGTACCCCGGAATCTGTAACTTACAATTACCCGAAGCCTCAAGGGGAAGGCAGACGGACTGATCATAACTGTCACATCCCATCTCAGGACTCGGTGATATTACTCCAGTCGCGCGGAACATCCCAATCTAGCTCGTGGCAATTTCCAAAATCCTGAATAGCCCCCTCTCTCTCACTCACCCTCACCCTCTCCCTCTCTCCCTCTCTCTCCCACTCGCCCTCTCGGATAACTTTCCGCATATATTTACAGACACTGTCTAGCAAACTACACAGAGACCTCTCGAAATCCCCTCAGCTGGCTTTGATACAGCTCGCGACAATTCGTGTCACAAGTTACACAGCCCCGGGCCGATCTACGGCCATGTATCTCGAGAGCCAGCGTGCTTACCTACATATATTTACGGCAACGTCCGAAGAGAATGGATTTTGTTTTCGCTGCGGTTCTAATTTCCTGCGGCTGCGCCCGGCCACGTCCATCGGGTCCGGCAACGAAATGAACGCGATCAAATTTAAGCCCCTCGAAGTTAAATACCCGGCCCAGCGGCCGCGCGCGGCCCGGAAATTCACGGAAACGTTCCTCGCGGCGGCGCAATGTTGTCGTTTCATTTCCTGCGCTCGCTCAGCCAGCCGCGGCTGCCGCGATACAAGCCTGCCACCGAATTTGCCGATTGCGAGTACTCCTTCCTTGCCGAAAGATGTAACGTCGTTCGAGGAAAAAATCACGGAAACGCAGCTTTAAAGACTCAACCCTTTGCACCAAAATGATTTTTGGATCTTGTATGGTTGTACGATGTATTAGTTCTTGTACGGTTGTATTTATTTTTTTAGAGAGTCTAATGTGAGGCTAAAGCACGTGGAATAAAGTTAGGGGAAAGGTAAAGGTATGAATATAGAGTTTCGCTTTGCTTCTCGCAGTTTTTGTTGTTTTCTGTAGTAGAATTGTTATTCTTATGTGTTTTGCGTTTTTGGTGAGTATTGGGGTGCAATCTATGACATGCGGGGTGAATGTTTTAAATGCCGGGTCTCCTTGTCCGTGGAATGAAGAGGGTTAAGTATGAAATGGATTTGTAGGAAACAAAGTCCGGTTTTCACGCGGATTATTTGGAATCCTTCGAAGTGATCCTTTATTCCAAGTTACTTCATCGAAGTCGCTGGACAATTTTGGGATCGCGATATATTCGGGATAGGGCGTGATCATATTGAGTTTCATTAAATTTCGATTAATCTCGTTCTTGAAATAGCCTTAGCCCGATTTAGATTATTCTGATTTATGGAGGATTTGAACACATCTGTATCTGTGACACATTTACGCGTACTATAAATCCAACTAGGAATAATAAACGAAACTTAAATCTTTGTGCTATTTCACATTATAACGTAATAATATGTGTTGAACCAAAATAGTTTTCCATTTAAGAAAATATTTCAAACGATCCGACACTACGGACAATCTCTTATCCAAAAAAACAGTACCACGATTCGGCCCCGAGAGCTTCTAAAATCAGACGATTGCGTGAAATCGTACGTGCGGGACTGACTGGCGTATCCTCGAATCGCGTCGATAAAAGCGAAGAACAGGATAAAGCACCGAGTCAAAAACCTCGTCTAACTCCCCATCTTGTACAACGGAGGAGCCTCCCCGGGTTTTCCCCGGAGAAACTGTCGCGGCCTTATTCCCAAGTGTCTTATACCTTTCGACTATCATCCGATCGCAGCCCTTCAATTCTATACGCAGACGAATCTCATTGTCCGCCTCCTCGACTGCGGCCCCTGCCTCTATTCCGCCTCGATCCACGCATCGACTACTGGAAGAGGGGCTCCTCCCAGAACATGGCCCTGTAACGACGCACGCGAGCTACGGACGAGAACCTGATTTACATCGAGCATGAGTGCATACGAGTCCCTTGGATAACACGGCCGAGGTTGTCGGCGCACTGACTGCACGCGTTGAGTATGGAGGAGAGCGAGAAATATGCGTGATAAATGTACCCTCTGCCCTGAACGTTATTTACGGGAAGTACAGTGTCATGAGTATACGATGCTAAGTTATTCTTGGATGAGATTTGAGTGATCTTTGGTTTTTTTTTGCAAGAGCTTTTTTATTTACCTTTATTTTATTGTTTACATGGCCAGGCTTAGTTACATTTTTTCCACGCTTTTTTTCTTGATACGGTAGGATTTCCAGATTTCTATTTTCATTCCTTCCTAAAATTTAATAAGAGCTTTGATTATTGGGTCATACATATCGTTTTGAGGAGTAAAAGGAAGTATGATAAGTAACAGCTCGCTAAGACCGCGCCTATGAGTTGTGTTATTTATAACGTTTAGTATTTTGTACAATATCTCGCGTGTTTCTATCCTAGAGAAGAGGGCGATCGAGGAGTAAAAATTCTACCCCGTTACTCGGCGCCATTTTTCTTTATCCGCTCGTAGCCTGACCATCGATGAGTTTTTATCGAGCGGAGAAAAACTAGGCGGAGCGAAAAATCGTGACAAATATGTTGTAGCGGATGGCGGAAAGGAATGGAATCGTCTCAAGGCCGGGGCTATAAAGGTTCGGCTGGCAAAAGAGAGGGCTTTGTACGAGGCCGCTCTAGAATATACGACGCCGCGATACCCTCCACGATTTTCCATAAGACGACACGTATTTCTCGGAATATATAAATCCGCGGCCGATCTTAAACGACGTAACGATCGAGATGTCGATAATCGAAAATAAACAGAGCCGTTTCTGTCCTCCGCGTTTTGCTTTGTTCCTGAAATTGCATGGAAATACTGTCGGCGACTGAGCGCGCGCTCTGGCATCGTACGGAGGGGGGGGGGGGGGTAAAAAAGGGAGAAAAACAAAGGAAGAAAAAGCGGAAAAAGGAAACTATCCAGTACCAAACGAGCGCACGCAGTTTCGCGAAAAAATTCACGAGGATCTCGGGAAGCTCGAGTGCACGTAGGTCAATTTCTAAATATAGGGCGCGCAGGTGCGCCTACCACCACTACTCGCTTCAAACGTAATGATCACACTCCTCACGGTATAAAAAAGGAAAGTACACCTTTTGCCAAGTTTCACTTTTTTATGTCGACCGTTAATTTTCCGTCAGAGCCTGGATTAATGAGATAGTGCCCATGCGCCCGGTAATGCAACCTTTATCTCTTTGTTTCGGAAACGGAAACGATGAGCCGCTAATTACGCGCTTAACGCTGTAGTCCGTCGAAATTTTATTTCCAAACTTTTATTTCGCGGTACGTATTAACACGGCGCCTAACTTATGACCGCCGCGATACGCGGCCTTTACGTCAAACATGTGCCTTCGAATCGCAATGATGAGTCAAATTTCGCGAAGCACGCTCCTCCCCTCGACCCAAATTATTCCACTCGGAGTATCCGATTTATCATCCGGAGTTACGATGAATAAGTCAGACGAGCGGATACGCGATAATGTGAAACAGCGACGTAGCTCCTGTATACTTTCCACTAAAAAAAAAAACGGGCTGGATACGAAATCGATACGCGAGGATCGATCGAGTGCTCGTTTACGCGATGGAAAAAAATACTCGATGCAGCAGCGCTTCACCCTGAAATTATGTCGCGCCCTTTCAAAAACGCGCCACTGTTAAGTATCCGAGCCTCGAAAGATATGCGGGCAAACTCGCTGGTCACGAGTGAAGGAGGCTCGATCGAGCTTTTCAATGGACCTTAACCAAGTGCTGCTTATCGTGCTTAGCGAGTACTCGTATCCAGGAAGTGCTCGGTGCTCATTTTCCAACGGCCTCCGCAAAACTGCGGCGCGTTAACGCCTGAACGTGGAATAGGAGGAAGCGTACCGTGAAATACCGCAGACACGGAGCTTCTTTCAATAACACCGATGAGATCACCGGCTAACGACCTGGAAGGACAAGGCAAGAGGGAAAACGAGAATATAGGAGCGGAAAGACGCCTGTTGGATCTAAGCGTTCGTCGAAAATGACGTTGCTGAACGGCTGGATGCTTCATCGCGCAGCTAACGAGACAACCTTTGCCAATAACTCGACATTTATTCTCTAACGTATCACCTTCATCCTCCTCGTGCCTTTAATCGTTTTAACCTTCATAATCCCTAAATGCCCGAGGCGTGTTTTAAAAGACCATATAATATCCTGGCGATACAGGACAAGGTGTTAAAGTACAAAGTATTGTATAAGATACAAAGATAAGATGTAAGACTAATGATTATGTAAGATAGAAAATATTGATTAGATGTAGAATTTGTTTTTTTTTAATCTATTCTTGGCACCATTAAGGTCGCTTGACCCGGATGTACAACTTTGCCTCCGCCGTGGCCAACGATGTACAGTACTTTTAATAATAAATGTATAAATACTTTGTATACCTAATTTCTATCCTATTCAATATCCAAAATTCGGCAAAAAATCGGGGGAAACAAAGTGGTACACTTAATAAAATACAGAATAAACATAACGCACACCCTCGATCATTTGAACCCACGCGATCCCCGAATTCCCAAGGCGTGCTCCGAGACGCCGCGTAATATCCTCGGCATACAAGACAGAGCGTAAAACCGCGAAGTACAGCCATCATTCTCCATAACCCCGTGGAGGCATTCTGTAAGCTCACGAGAAAAGCACGCTTATAAATCGTGATCCATTTAAAAGTTTCTTTTTAAGAACGCTCTAAAATCAGTCTACATCGATATTTAGAACAAAATCGTTTCTTATCGCGAAGATTGGAGTCTCCGTGCCGCGAATTATCAGACTGTTCAAATTTCAAGCGAAATCGGTGCTACACCACCGTTTCCCATATTCTATAATTAAAAAACAAACCAGGCTGTAGGACGAGGGCCCGACCAATGAGCGCGAGTTACATAGGACGTGTGAACGCTTTATCGCGCGGCTAACGAGGCAGCCCGGCGCGACTTCGCCGCGCTCAGTTTCGCGGCTCGATGGAAACGGGATCGGGCTGCCTACCCCGAATAAATCCTCTTTTTACGACGGAGATTTATTAAAGCCATTTCGTACCAGGGCCGCTTTCTTCGCCCCTGGGCCGCGCCCCATATCTTCCTCCCTCGCCAGCCCGAGGGGAGGGGGCGAGGATGGGCTCGAACGGGCACTGAAACCCGAGTATCCCGGATTCCGGGCAGTTTCGGGGAAAATGAGGTAATTAGGATGCAGACGAGGAACGACGTCGAGCCCTCTCGCTTCCACGGCATGGCCGCGTCCCTATATCAAAACCATCGCGCTAAGAAGTCTTTAAGCGGTCCTCGTACATGCAAATTACGCGGCTGAGGGGGCCAGGGGGCTCGAAAGAAGGGGAGGAAGAAATTTGCGCCGCTCGCGGAACGTGTGAGCTACTCGTCATTGCCGACTGGGAGGAAAAAGCGGGTCGTACGGAGGAAGAGGGATGCTTTGCCGAAGACTTCTATCTACGGTTTTGCCGCTCGGAGAATTTTATCGTTCGAGCTGCGGGATTAAGAGCTATGAGGAGTTAGGTTGACTCTTTCATCGTTGTGGAAGGAGATTCTGCGTTCGGTGGAATACCATGGGTTATATTATCCGAGGAACGTATAAAGGGATGCTTTTGCTCACTCATAGCGTTTATCTCGTTAAAATATATCTTTAAAAGCAAAGAAGATTAGGGAGGTTTGTCTAAATTATCCTAATTAAAATTTTGATGAAGGAAATAAACAGTAAAATAAAGATTTACGAGTAAAGAAAACAAGTTAAAAATTGTCCTCAGATTCAAATACCAAGTGAATAACCCGCAACTCAGACGGATATAAATCACTGCCACCAAATGGGTTATATAAACAGCGTAAAGTGGCTTATAAGTCGAGCCTTAGAGGAAAGTATCCAAGAATTACGCCAATGGCCCGAAGATCGACCCGCATCGCTCGCTTTAAACAACTCCTTCTCGATACATCTCAATCTATCTTAATACATCAACTCTCGCGAATAACACACCGCGCATAAAGTACGAGCGTGAAATAAGGTCCTCGCATTCTGACTAACGAAAGCCGTACTCCTCTCAAATACCACCTTTCCAATTCGGAGCATTATCCCTAATGCCACGAGGGTCGTATACCATCGCGGCTTGCACGCGAGTTCCTCTTGCTTGAGAATCGAGGAGTAAATCGGCCGTATCGATCCTCCACGAGCCGTGACCGAGAATTCTGGGAGCGTGACGGCTGTACCGACGGTTTCCACGCCGGCTCCTTCGCGTGACATGCCCGTGTAACAAGTGACGCGGATTTGTACGTCGCCGCGATAGACGTGCATCTGCGTTACCAGGGAGATAAGGAAATGTGGGCTAAGGTAAATAAGGAGGTACGACAGGAGGGAGAAATATCTCGCAGGCAAGCTTTAATATCCTTAAGAGGAGCTACGAGAGAAAGTTCGCTAGTCGCGCTGTACTTTAATCACCGAGATTATCGCGTTTCAGCTCCAAAGGCGAGGACCGGCTGCTTAAATCACCCTCTGACTTTTCGAATCTGAGATTCGCTGACTAATTTAACCGATACGCGCGACATGGGTTAATTTAACCTGAAGAAATCGGCGACAGTGTTTGAGGAATGGAGTATTCTGCGATTGGGGAATTAATTTTGCTGTTGGGACAAGGTTTTAGATATTTAGAAGAGTTTCGACTTTAGATAGAGGCAAAATGATTCATCATTGATTTATTATGAATAGTCTAAAAATTCACGACGAGGTATTTTCGAATAAACTACACCATTTTGTTGCAATATACAATTACAAAGATCTATTTATCTCACCTTCCTCTTCCTATCGTGCACACTCCCAGGGAATTTCGATGTGTCAAAATAATGCTCGCCAGTTCCAGTGTCAAAAGGCATTCCAAAAGGCTCCAAAAAATTCAACCCTAAGCGACGCGTCAGACTATCCCACCGAGCGTACGAGCATCAAAAGCTCGACATTCGAACCGAGGGTAAGCGTCGAGGGTGCGCGCGCTCTGTGCCTCGAACCCGACTCGAATCGTAAGGGTAACCGGGAGAAAGGTTTGCAGCCGAAAAACCGAGGTGGAAGAGCGAGAAAAACAGAGCGACGAGGGGCCGTATAAGAGGGCGGCCTCTAATTCGCGCGCCTTCTAACCACTTCCTTTCCGGCTAGGTGCCGGTCGACGACACTCGTCGCGCTCAAGTGTGTGCCTGGAGAACCGGAAAGGGTACTTTAGTTTGGATCCCGGCCAGGCCAGTTTCCGTTGTCGCTGCGAATCCGATGCAAATGTCCTGCTCGCACGAAATCGACGAGGAGTATTGTAGGCGCGCGGAGAAAATTTGAGCCTTTAAGTTGCTGGACCAGGGCTCGAACCTGGAACCTTTTGCATTCCAAGCAACTGCTCTGAACACTGAGATACACAACAGGCCCTCAGATCGAATCATCCCACAAACACCTATTTATAATATATGGAGAAGTCCCTCGAATAATTTTCTCATCGTCGTCCGCACCTTATTACTTCACATTGTGTCACCAAGCGCTCAACAAACCTTCACACACTTCCTCGGTCCACACTTCACACGTCGTCTGTGCTTCCTCAGACGCCCTCTATATACCTCGCGACCAACACACACAACCACGTCTCACGTTATCTTGAATTTTTACTCGTAATTTCTTTCTCGACGTAGTATCATCGTCTTTCGAAGCTGATCTTATCAGAATCGAATCTTTCCTCCACCCCCCTTGTAACGCCAAATGTAAATGCGCGAAAAAAATTTGAACCCTTAGAGAAGAAGATTACTGGGAACCGGGATTCGAACCCGGGACCTTTCGCTTTCCAGGCAACTGCTCTGACCACTGAGCTACTCAGACCTACTGATCGAATCATCCCACAAACGCCTATTTATGGTACGCGGAGGAGTCCCAATCCTACACTATCGGTTGGTCATCGTTCTGGGAGGGACGAGAAGAAGGGAGGGAGGTCGGACGATGATGGCGGAGAAGTGCAACGGCTTCATTAACGGCAATTTATCACTGGATCGGCCAGTGGGAGCCGGTGGCAGCCGCCGCCATTAACCCCCTAAGGTCGTTAGGTTGCGGTTTGACATGAGAACATGCCCATAACACCGTTCGGTTATACGTACCTAACGTGTACCTATCTGCACGGTGGTAAAGCACAGATCCATTGGCCTATAGCCGCGGTTGGTGGGAATCGTGAGAGGGTGATCGAGAGGCCGAAAAGCCGGAGGGATGAGCGAACGAAGGCCGAGAGCTCGCTGCCTACGGCGCTGACTGACCGTTAACGCGTCGAGTGCCACGCGAATTTATAAGGAAATCCACGTCGGGCCTCGCGCGCTGCTTGGAACTGCAGTTATTCTGGTGTGGCAATGGGAAGCACACTACTAACGAATCTGGTATAGAAGTGCCTACAAAATTGGATAAACGAGTTGCCACGCTTTGTGATATTCGCGAAGGACAAGCGTTTTTATGTTTATCGTGTTGCAATGAAATTCATAACATTTTTTTTGTAATTAAAAAAATAAATAAATACGTTAATAAATATAAAATGGAAAATATTTAAATATATTAATGATGCGATCTTACGATAAATGAAGGTTAAGTCAATCTTTGATACATTCTAGGTAATTACTTAAAGCAATGTGGATTATTTAGTTTTAGATCAGGTTTTACACTGTCGGTCATCGATGACCGACGTGGCACTCGACAATTTCCTTCGACGTAAACTTACAAATGCGTCTGCGTGAAACCATCATATTTAATACTTAGGGTACCGATGGAAAGAAAAAATCTAGGCGAATAAACTATGTAATATAGTCGATTTAAAGGTCAAATTTTTATCGGTCATTATCGAGCATTTTCGACGCAACACCAGGCGCTCTTGAGGTTTCGAACGGTCAAAAGCCTCGTGAAGTAAGGCTTACACGTTCGGTTATAGAAGCGGCTACCCAAGACCGTGTATCGTATTGTATGCTTTATGAAAATGAAAGTCGATCCTCCGAACCCCGGATAAGTCCCTCGGATGGCCAACGCGGGGCTTCTCGGACTCGTGGCCAATCGATGAAAGGATCCTATGACCCATTTACCTCGCGCACGTCCCCCTGAAGGTTGAAAATCTTGGCGACGCTTCCCGGGAGTGTCGCTTTGAGGTGGACAAAAACGAAGGACTCCGTATTCCAGGCAGATTCCCGCGGTACGCCAGAAAAAAGGGTTAGGTCGTATCGATTTTCAAAAGAGCCCGGGGGACAGGCAGGAACAGAAAAGCGGATATTTTAATCAGCGGTGAATTTGCATTGATATTAGTCAGATTCGTAGCTGGGCGCACGTTCACCTGCAATTTCGATCCAATCTGTCGCTGGTCAATTTCGAGACCGCCAGACTGCGTCCGGTATGGGGCCACTGCAAGTCCAGATGCATAATTCAAAGTTACGAATGAAATCGATCAGTGCCAAGCCCCGGACACGCAAAACTGATATCGCGCTCGTCTTTGCGGGCCTCCTCGCGACGCGATAAAACGCGATCTCGAATATTGTTCGGAAGACGGCTAATACCTTGACAAACCCGATCGAAGGAACGTCGATACTGATTTTCTGGAGAATAACGATGCAGGAAACGTAACGCGAAGCGGGGCTGAAAGGCAAGCCGGAGCCGGTGTATCCGAGAGTTGGGATTAATCAAGATTCCAGTTAGGAAAGTTACTGGATAAAGAAGCTTAGGTTCATTAACGGACACAAAATACGGGATCGAATGGAATCCCTGGTCGTACTTAGAGATACTACTGATGAGTACTGGGGATTATAGGCATGGTTAGGTATTCCAGAACGGCATTTGCGATATTGCTTGGAAGCTCGAGTAATACTGGGAATTCGAGGCCCGATCCATTGCAATATTTGGAATTCTAGATTAAAGGCGCGAACCGAGGGAAGATGTATTAATGCTCACCGGATTATCCTTTCAATCCTCGAACAGTCGGCGATCGGCTATTGAATCAGATATTTCCGTCAAACAAGAATTTAATATCCCACGCGCACTCTGTGTGTGAATAGAAGCGAAGAAAAACTCCTGCGTACCGTATAAACTCGTTTCTCCGCAACCAATCCTGTAACCAGTATTAGTCTTAACGCAAAATTACATCCTCGAAAAGCGAGGCGAGACAAGGAAATGCTTTTCCTCTCTCTCCTATATTACACTCTATACATCTCTCGCCAAATTCAAACGCTTTCTTTATCCTCATAAAAAGGCAAATAAAAAGTGGAAAAAGGAACTCATATTCCTCCTGCTAATATTATCATAAGATTCATTTATTATCATAAGGAACGTTGATCGTTAATAACGCAAACGTACAACATAAAACAGCCATTTTTTGAACCTGAAAAACGACACAAACCTTTTTTTCGCTATTCTTTCCTCCAACACCATTTCTATCTTCCATCACCAAACTGAGATCCCTCTTTTTACTACGCAAAACAGTTTAATCGCTCAAAATCCGAGAAGCTGCAAATTAACACGGGGCTCATCGTCGTAAATGGGAGTATCCATTTCGTTGAAACTCGTCGCCGCTCCATCCGTCAGAATTGTCAGAGTGGTCATTCCTTGCTCATGATCAGCGGGCACACTCGAGAACCCGAGAATATCGAGTAGGTAGCCATAGAGCAGAGAGGATGAGTGCCCGCTCAAGGGTACCGATTGATCGCGCTCAAAGCTAAATCGAGGGCCGAGCTACGACCGGCGGGTTATATCGATGGCGTGGAGCGCCGATCAAATGCATACACGGTGGAAATAATTTAATGTCCCGCGATCGGAGGCAAAGAGGGCCAGTTATTGCATTTATTGCCTTCTCGACAAAGATATTTATGTACGGCCGCAACGACCCTGATGAAAACTCGAAGGGCGAGACCTTGAATATTCGAAGACGCCCTGATCCTCTCCAGACCGTTCGTGCAATAGGTACTAATCGAGTACCTCTCGATTGTCTTCCTTCATATTTAATTTCTCTACTTAAAAAAATAATCATTTGGGTTGGAAAAGGTTGAGCACGCTCGAAAAAGAGGAGCCACGAAATCACATTGTCTGGTGAGATAGTGCGAGGATAAAATTGCGGGTTAAGCAGACGTGGTTATTTCTACTCGTTACTGCAGATATATACAGGGTGTCCCAGAAAACTGTACTCGCCCTTTATTCCGCGTGAAATGCTTTCCAGGAGATTGTCGAATGGTTTGGTTTTTTGAAATGCATTTCGAAAGTTTTCCAGGGTTCTACCAATTTTCTTGATTTATTTTGTTAGATTTGTTTTTTTTGTGATTGACATTTGGTACCGACTGCTAAGGTTATTTGGTCGCGGATCTACTGTCTAAGATAGATTCTGAATCACCAGCTCGTTAAATTTATATTTATCTTGATAAATACTCGGGTCAAACTTAACATAAGAACCAATCAAAGAGTGAGTACATTTTTCTGGGACACCCCCTACACGATATAACCGTTAAACAATGTAAATGGCGCAATATACGTTCCGTCGGTTATTTCGAAAGTAAAGTGTCGAGAAAATGTTCGCTCACTTTAACGCGTTACGTACACAGTATCGATCCTTCTTCCCTTTCCAGCGACGTAATTGACTGATAACATAAATTACTTCAGTGGCGGAATACTCGTTCATCTCACCTTAAATATCGCAATACGATATTACAAAAAACGTATTACATCGCGATGCTCAAAGGTTTAAATCGCTGCTTGAACGCACGTTCCTCTCACCCGAGGAAAAAGAAAAAAAAGAAAAAAGAAAAAGGGAGAAACACCAATGCAGTACATTCCACTCGCCTCGTTTTCGAATGCTTTATTGAACGTCGAATGCGGAGACCGATAATCTTGCTTTAATTACAGCGATCCGGCCGGGTTTGCTCGCGTAAGATTTAATCGGCGATCGGCCAGAATTCCACGCGTATGTAATTTAAGTTTCGCCGTATCAGCAAGTCGGGGCTACCTTTGCGCCTGGATAATCCACGGGAAAGCAGCGGGGATTGTGAGATTACGTAAGCGCGAGCTCTCAAAATGAACAAACTGCATTCAGAGGTAAACGTCGCGTGCACCTAGCGAGTATATTAAACGCTAAAGCATGCCGTGTTGCGCGCAGAATTCCGAAACCGAGGGACGCACGATAAAGGACGATAATACGAAAAAGTTGTTTCAACCCTTTCATTCTTCGCTTCGCTTAATTCCCAACGTCGATCTCGAGAAGATTTATAACTCGCGCTTCGAAATGGAGGAAAAATTCTTCCCGCAAAAGAGGACTCCGCTCTGCTCGAAACGTCGAACGACCTAATTTCTCCTCTCCTTTAAATTCGCCTTAGATCTATATACACCCAATTCTGTTTTTACACCAACTTCTTTTCCACGATTTTGATTTAACACGGATTAGGAGAAAAATTGAATTCTCCTTTTACACGACTTATTTTGATCTAACACGATCGACCCAAATTCCAAGAAGAAAATCTTGCTTTACCTTTATTTATAGAACCGCGACATTGGAGATATTTTTTTACACGTATCCTTCGAGAAGGTATCTATAGTCTAAAAACAGAATTAGGTGTATTCGAATTAAATACACGCGCCTCGTAAGACAGCGCTTCCTCGTTGTATCACAACACACGCTTAATTTACCACATTTAAGGGTATTAAATCGAGCGCGAGTCCGGTTCTTCCTCGCGTAAGCCCCAGTTACCGTCCATTACGCCAAGGTAGGCCTCCATTTCTTTAATTAAGAAACAATTGTCCGGAGATCCTCGTTGAAATTTCGACGGAAGCCGGTGCCAAGTTGCTTTACGTACTTGAAAGCGCCGCCCTTTCCACTTCCAACCACTTCTCGCTCTAACTTTCGTGGTAACTGCTAACCCTACAACTCTTCCAGCCCCCGTGCACGTGCCGACCCTCCCTCCCCCTGGTCCCCCTCCCCCCCTCCTGGGTTATTAATTTCGTTAATTTCCCCTTGGTTTTCAGAATTTCAGAACGAACGTCCGTTCGTTAGACCGCAATAAGGCCCCGGTCGAAAGACTTTTAAACTCCGCAAGACCGAACCGCGAGGGACCAGGGTAAATTCGAGACCTTCCCCTCCCCTCCACCCCTCCTTCCTCATCGGAATTACAGAAACCCGGGTTTCGCATTTAATTGGCATTTGATTTGCATCGAGGGAGCGCCAGTATTTCTACTGCGAAAGATCGAGGAAGTAGAGCCGCGGTGGAGGTGAGTGGATCAAATATTTATAGGCTATTAATCGTGCCGGTTAAATCCACGTAGACGATGAGACCCGCTTCTACGCTGACCCTGTTTATCTTTTCTTAATCCATTTCGATACAAAGACTCCCCGTGCCCCTAATCGTGTATTTATTGCTTCGATGATTTATTTAGTAGTTAGGTAGACGTATATTTAATTCATGCAAAACTCTCTCTCTCTCTCTTTTTCTCGCTCTCTGGGAACTCGAGAGAAACGGCAACCCAGTTTTCGTTTGCGAGCGAATCAGACGCGTGGATTGAAAAGATCAGATGAGCTTTCGCGGTGAAATTTACGAGCTACACGACCTTTTTGCATATTATCGGAGAGCGTGAAGGATATGCGAGATGTTGCTTCACTTGACCTGCCACAGGTAATCGCGTTAAGCGTTAAATGCAAAACTTAAACTTCCATTTACCGCCACTACGTTGCTATTATCGTTGCAATCATATCACTGCAAGAACCGCAGTGTTTTTCAATCGCGAATTGTATAAACGCGGTTTTACACGATGTAATAAACAGTCGCTTATCGATGAATGATTCTTGGAAAGGTAACCTCGAGTCCAATGGATCAATTCTCCGCCACGCGAATCAGTACTAACTATTCGAGAAAGCTAGGGTGATGTAGTGGATAGAGATTCGGTCTTCCACGCTGAAGACTTGGTTTCGAATCCCGCCCATCACTCATGGTATTTCCATCTGATGTGTATACTGTAGCTCTGGCGGTTCGAAACCCACTTTAACCTCCTAAGCTGCAACCACGTCTGAGACTCGTGGTCAGGTATTCGGGCCAAAACTAATTATCACGGGCCTGGCGCGAGGTGCATTGGTGGGGGAAATGTAAACACACATTCCGGACACTGTTGGAACTTGAATCGTAGGTTAAGGGATGAAACAATAGGGCCCAGGTCAAGTGACCTTAGCAGTCGATCATAAAAATGAATAAAAAAAAAAAGATTCCATTTGAGGTAAAAGAACAGTGTCCCTCATCGGACATTAGAGGTTAGGGTTCGCAGTTCAGCACTTCGCACGGATGACGTCACCGCGTTATCAGCGAGTAAGTTTTCATAGCGAGCTCCTTTCAGCGCGCATATTGAAAAAAAAAAAAGAACGTCAACGAAGGCACGGGGAAAAAGTGACGGAACGGAGTGAATATTGGCTATCTCCGAGCTTCGACGTCATTAAAACTTTTAGATTGCATAAGAATGGCTTCTCAACCCCTGTCCCTGGCGCTCCTCGGAGGACAAGTCATGTCGGGCAAGAAATTTTAGTTCGGTCAAGGAGTAATTACGAAACCCGATAGTATAATAAAAGGGGAAAAAGCGCATTATTTCTTATCGCATCAAATCTACGGCGAGCTTCGCCGCACGACGATCCGAAAATCCAGCTTGTTTGCATCACGGCGCGCAATTTCCAATCGCTTCCAACGATCGTCCATATCTCCGAACGGATCATAATAGTAGTTTATGCTACAAGTGGACCAAGGGGCGAATTATTTGACAATCGTGTCGTTGCGACGCGAGCTTCAGGTTTATGTCGCATTGACTGGAGGACGAGTGTGGTGGCTGTCGCTACGAGCCGTAGGCGATCAAGCGACAACGATACGAGTCCTCCTGTCAATTCGACACGAACCTTGAAGCGTATGCTGGAAATCACGATCGTCGGATTCACCATTTAGTCCACACGTAGCATACATTGGTTTTTGCCGAAGCTACTTCGAAAGTACAATATCAGAGAAACCGATTTAACCGCACTCCGCACAATTTTAGGTTATGTCGCGTAATGGCGCCGTGACTGACCCAATTCGAAGTTCGTACATCCACACGAGTGATTTCGGTTAAAACTATAAAGCAACAAAGCACTCTCCGCCTAGTAGAGTAAAGTAAAACGTATAATCAAGACTCGAAGACATCGAGCGCGGCGCACGGAGCTCGAAAATCCAACTTTCAAAGCGAACGTTGGAAAATCCAATACCTCGCGCACCGGTGCGCTGAAGTAAAGCGTGCAGATCGAGACCGCGGATATCGGGCACTTCTTCCACGACGCACGGCGCGCGAAAATTGAACCTCCAGAGCGGGTGTCGCGGAATAAAATCCGCAGAGAGAGAGCTCGATTGTCGGCCTGCGCAAACTTCGCTCGAGGAGGTTATTGGTTTGATCAGCGGTGTAAGAAAATAGCGACAAGAGGGCGATTCACGATCGTGGAGTATTTACAATTCGACGCACGGCTCGTTCCAATGTGGCCAGAAGGGGGGGAAGAGCCCCGCGGATGGGTTCCTGGAAACGCCAATTAAGCCAGAACCGGGGAGAATTATCCCTTCAAAATCCCCCGGATAAACACTCCAAAAGTTCGCCAGGGCCCCTCCCGGCCTCGAAAGTGGTTCTCGAAGTATTGCACTGGCCATCGAGCGGGGCGGCACATTTCATTGTGGTCCGAGGGCCCAAAGTTGCTGGGAGACGCTCGAGCGTGCCAGAAATACATTACGGACCTACGGTCACTATAGTCGGCCTCATGCGAACCGTCACGTCGAATATTACGAGGGGCTCCCTGGCCACTCGGCCGAACTGCCTTCGCGTTGCATTGCCGTGTTGCACTTATGCGCCCGCCAAACGATCCGAACATGGAGAACAGTCGAATCCGCGGTAGCGCCTGGGCAACAAACTTGTTTGCGTTGGACACCGGTTATTGCTGCGGGGGCTGTTCTTAAGTTCCAGAAACGAGGGAGAGAGGCTTCCATTGCGCTCGGCGGGTATTTGTCCCAGCTTCAAGCACCGCTTTCGCGGCAAACATAACGCTCGGGTAATGAAACTTCCCGGAATTCTAATTTCGGGAGTTGCCCGATGATTTATACAAGAACTCCCTCCCTCGGTTGCAACGGGGAAACGTAAATATTTTTGGGAGCTACTGGCTTAATTAAAGGGGGCGGATATGGTGAATCGAGTATTTTGAGATATGCCGAAGTGAAGTTGAATCGATGAGAAGAGTGAGAATGAAACGTAAACGCGATTCCTTTGGAATACTACTCGATCGATGGGATTTTGATATTGAGGTGTATGTACTCCTGAGTATTAGAATTTCGAATGTTAATGTTGAAGTCTTGGCGTTTGATTTTTTCCAAGCGAATTTTTTTAATATGACTTAATTCATCGTCTAAATTTTAGAAATTTCCTAATGTTGGTTTTGTTGAATTATATCGTTTAGGAATGGTTTAATAATTGAGCCACGTAGCGGTGGTCAGGATTGATTATTCCATACGAATAGTATGGATTTAATCGACCGAAACTCCAGAAGGCCAGGTGGAGAATTATAAATAAGTGTGACATATTGCTCTGCTATACCAAGATTCACTGTTTGATCTTTACTTCGAAATCATTAATAATTTTCGATAAAGTTATCTCTCGATGGACACAATTATTTATGGCACGAGTTTTAAGTTTATGACGCTCGTTATTGAATAATACATTCGTTTCGGGATCGAAAAGCCTTCCAATGGGAAAATATGATTTTCCAACGGCCCCGCCTGATCGAGGATTTTCGTCCGTGGCTTTAAAGCCGAAAAACCGTAATGTTTGTTGTAATAACCGGTATTAGCCGCAGCCGTAAATTGAGGCTGGCGGCGATAAATCCCCGAACCGATTTGCGTTAGTTTTGTATACTTGGCGGTGTCAGGTTTATAGCCGCAATAAATATTCCTTTCGGGCGTTCAACGAGATATAACTTACTCCGGACACGATGGTCTAATACAAATATACGCGTAACTAAAAGACAGGAAAGATATACGCGTACAGGTTGTTCCGAAATGAGACCGACACGCTTTGGGAGCAGGTAGAAAGCGTTCATTCGATCAAACCTCGATTCTTCGTTCGATAATCAATGGATATGTGCTCCACCACTTGGAAAGTAATAAATTTATACCATTGATGTAACATTTAAATATTTTATCTTCTCCCTCGATT
The DNA here is from genome assembly GCA_038496175.1 of Ampulex compressa. Classification (NCBI taxonomy): domain Eukaryota; kingdom Metazoa; phylum Arthropoda; class Insecta; order Hymenoptera; family Ampulicidae; genus Ampulex; species Ampulex compressa. The sequence continues at coordinate 29,872 of JBCFXI010001133.1, forward strand.
CGTTGTTCGTTTTCCTCTATACATTTTGCAGGGATACTTGATCACTTCGTCATCAGTGATCCTGGAATCGTCTCAATTATTGGTCTATTCAATATTCGAGTCAATAATCTACTTTATTCCGCTTTTGTGACATCGATCGATTTAATGAGGCATAAATCATTGTGGCATCAAAGCTTTGTAATCCAAGTTAAAGAATAAATATTCCAAGGAAGGCTATTTATCCAATGCCAAAGTTTAGAAACGGCCTGTACATCGACGAATCCAGGTAACGCCGAAGATACACTCGCCTATCACGAATGGCGCATTGGCAGCTGCGCTCGGCCGACTGGCGATCCAGATTACTGTCATCGCGAACAATAAATTTCGCGGCGGAGCCGCACTTTAAAACCATTTACCGCGGCCCGTGCGTCACGGTAATGTCGATAGGGGTTAAAATAATTTACCTTTGGAAGCGCGGTTGTCCCAGCGGCGCATGACCGCAGTGATCAGGAATAGAGGAATAGATCGAATACAGGAATTACGAGAATCGGGGACGCATTCGAAACTCTGCACTCCAAAGCAGTGCTCCGCGAGCTTTTATCTTCCACAGTGCAACAACGTTTTATCGATATTTTCGCGACACACCACGAGTGAAAGCTTGCAAAAACGTAAATTACTAATACGTAAATAATGATAATATCCTATATATTATTGTTAGATAAAAGCCTTAAAAACTTGAGGTTTATTCAAGTTTTATATAAGACAGTTTGAATTATACACCAACTCAAAAATAAAACTATATAGTTATAGATTACATGTAAAAAAAGTTTCCCTTTGCCAGAATCATCCAAGAGAAGAACTATAAGAAAAACCTCTCGCTGCTTAATTCGAAATCATTTCATCCCATTAATCGTGGAAACGAGATTTAACGTCAAAAAGAGGACGAATCAGCGGATTAAAATCGCCCGAAGATACGATCATCGAACACTCGTATTCCACCGCGATAAAGGAAAAATCATTTCTCCACGCGACGATCGTCATCCTTTCCAGGATAATCCAGGGAGAGAAGCGCTCGTTGCTTAATTCGAAATCGTTTCAGCTCGTTAATCGCGGAAATGAGGTTTAACGCCAAAGGGAGGACGGATCCGTGGATCAAAGCCATCTAAAAATACTATGGCTGGATCCGTGCGCTTATCAGCTCGATCGATTTAACCCCTGGATCTTCTTTCCCTGATAATGAGCGCGGCAATATCGAGGAGCCCGGAAAGGCTTCGACGTCGGGTAAAGACAGGAAACGCTGTACGCGAGGCATCATGTTTAATGGATAAAGGATGATAACAGGTAACTCCCAGCAAACGTTTGAGCCCCTGGAGCTGGGGGCCTTTGCAAGACAGTCGATAATGTTTCCCCGCTCGCTTGTTCCGCGAATGACGTCAAACATTTCGTTAAGGGAGGAACCGGGACGTCGTTGATTGAGGGAAGATCGTTAAGCGTTTCCATCTGAAGGGAATTCCTCGAACCGACGTCATTTCCCGGAGCTTTAGCGCGGCTCGTCGGCAGCCAGAAGCCATTCAGACCATCGTTCCTCGACATCCCGAGCAGCCACTACGAGTCCTCCCCTAAACATTCACGCGCGCCTCTTTCTTTTCCTCCATTATTCGAGAAAAATATGCCCCCCGCTCTCCGTCGGAATGTCGCGACATCGATGATAATAATTAAGGGCCGAGCATTGGAAGGACTCGAAGCTTTCCGCGTAATAATACAAGAATAATACCCGGTAACGAGACTATGGATCTGAAAGGGAAAGATTCGAATGCGTAATTAGACTTTTTTATTCGCCCAGAAATCAGGTCGCCTTTCTCAATTTCCATAAATTACTGAAAAACCATTTAATGAGTTGGGCCGCCTTTGCTTTTCTTCCATCGCTCCCATTATACGCCCCCCCCCCCACCCCCCTCTTTGCGGGGGCCACTGTAATGTCATGACCGACGTACCAGCGATATCTGACCTTTTCCTTTATAGGAGGCCATTATGGAAATACCATTTGGCGTATGTGGGTAGAGGCTGACAAGTAGGTCGTTCGCGCCTATTCCAATTAATCTTTCTGAAGCATCGCTGGATTTCCATGTAGCGTCCGTTTAAACTGACTCCTGCCGCTCCTGGCTGTGCCTGGAAAATGGGTTACGAAGGCGCTGCATTAGAGGGGACCTCTGATTTTCATAAATCGTTTATTACGCTCGTAAGGCAAACATTCCTGCCAGGTAAAAGCGGGCGTAATACGCGAACGTCGCTTGCCAGGGGGTTGGGGAGGGGGGAGGGGAGTTTACGCCCTTTGTTTATGCGTGCCAACCCTCAAAACCTTCATGACCTACAACCCCAGCCAGTGCCGCGCCACCGCATTGGCCTTGTCAGCCGCGTGATAATATCTTTAACGACGAAAACTGGAACGGGTGAATCGACGCGGCTGGCGTTGAACTAATTTTTCCTGTTTTTTTTTACTTTTCTCTCTCTCTCTCTCTCTCTCTCTCTCTTTTTCTCTCGCGTCGAAAGCTAAACGAGCCACTCGAATCGGAAAATTTTAACAAGCTCGACGAAGAAAGTATTCCCCACAAAAACCACGGATTTTCGCTTTACGGGGCCCATTAACTCCTGAGCCCTCCTTTTTGGGCAATCTGCACGCTTTTTTTGGTTTCATTAACCTCCCCTAAGTTTAATCGGGCTTTGATTAAATCTAGCTCGGTTTTATTAAACGTCGTTTAAAGGAGTATTATAGCGAGCTCGCTCGCCATGGAGTTTGTCGAGTTTCGCGATTGAGACGTACTAAATATTGCGCGAGCTGTTCGCTTGAGATTAATGCTCGCGAGACGATACTTCGATGTGTATCGTTCTTGAAAAATGATGGTTGATTTTAATTTAAGAATGACATTTTCGTGGGCACCTCGAACCTCGGAAAGCAAGTATAAATGCACAAACGTGGATTTAGCCGGGCTGCGTTTTAAGTCCGTTCGAGGCTCCGGTCGTCCGTTCTAAATGGTATAAAATCCAAAATTATGCCTATCAGGTGCACTTGACGCCGTTCTGGCAAGTGCAATTTCGGGCGCTGCGCATACATAACGCTAACAACAAACGTGTTAACCCTCTGTTGCATCGCGTTGCCTCGGGGCAGCGAACCGAATATGTACGCTAATTTGTGCTTTATCATCAAAATAGGGAGTAATTTCTGAAATTCCACCAACGACATTACAACCAAATAGAGAGATAGTGGCTGACACTGCGAACCGCATTTGTCATCGCGTTTCTTCTGCCTCCCAGGATTCTGTATGCTTCAGCCTTTTCTGCCCAAAACGAGAAACGTAATTTCATTATCTCTCCCCGCACAGGACAGCGATTTAATAGCACGCTTAATACGTTCCTAAGAAGTAACCCCACGAAAATCGATCGAAGAGCAATCCAGGGCTTTGCGATTACGAATATAAATCCACGCACCGCGATCTGTACAAGATTAAACGATATCAGGAGCATCAACGTTAGAGGCGCAGCGAGGATGATAACATCAGCGATATCGAGTAACAATGGCCATTGAATTAATCCCGAAAGGAATTCCAGGGAGCGAGGAAAATTTTTCCATTCATAAACGCATTATCCTCAGGCCTCTGCGCCGCTCAGAAAATCCCCCGGCCCGTTTTTCCGAGGTGTTTGCCGGTGGCGACGGGAAAACTCTTTATACAACTGAATTACACGGAAGAATCCCGACATAAATAGCGTTTGCTAACGAGTTGCCCTGTTGCGAGCCACGGAGGCCGTTGTTGCCTTGGCCACAGAGGGATGGACCAAGAAATTAAGTGAGGGGGAGAGAGAAAGAGAGAGGGAGAGGGGAAGAGAGAGAGAGAGGAGGTAGCCCTCCGTTTTCGGTCCTTCGAGGTTTAAGGCGAGTTTATGCTCCAATTACCTCGTTTGCAGTATTAACTCGCGTCTGTACGGCCCAACCTCCCCCCTCCTTCTCCACGAAGCCTGTTAGAAGTCGTGGCACCAGAAGGCACCGGAGAGAAGAACCATTGCAAATGTGCCTCTGAAACTACAAACCGCGCGAGGATTACGGATTGGACTCTGGCACCGGAATCGACTCGCGGGGCGCACAAGGATCACGAGTTGGGAAGTCGTAACCGGTTCGGGATTAAGGTTGTCTCGGGCACTACCATCTGCTGAATACGAAATATATCCGGACTGCGCGTAGATCGGGCTTTGGTCCGGAATCGTATCGTAAACCGTAGATTCGGGCGCCCAGGGCTGCGAGCAGGAATGGGGATTTAGCAGCCGAGGCTCTGGATAAAGCGCGGATTTTTTCGCGGCTCCTCGCGGCGCGAAGAGTGGCGATTTCTCGAGCTAAGATATGGAGGAGCAGTGGATGAGGAGTAAAGAGGGTATCGGGGACGATGAGGAATCTCGATGAAGTGGTATGATTATCGACCATTTTTGTACCGTGTAATATTAGGAATAATGTGAACCTTGCTTCGAGCAAAGGTTTCCTTTTCTTTGGGTATGATGAAGTTGTATAATTATCGAATAATTCTATACCGTGTGATAATAGGAATAGCATGAACCTTGCTTTGAGCAAAGACTTCCTTTTCTTTAGGTATGATGAAACAGTATAATTATCGAGCGTGTAATATTACGAATAGTATGAACCTTGCTTCAAATAGACTCCTTTTCTTTAGGTATGAAGAAGTACAGGGTATTCCAAAATGTTCGATAGTAAATATCTAGGGAACAAAGTGACATAAAATAATTCTTGAACCGTCGTGTCGTGCAGTGTCACTTTGTTCCCTAGTTATCGACCGATCAAGGAGTCGGTACATCATTTGAAAATACCCTGTACACACTTCTATTCCACAAACAGCAATTTCAGGATACGCCTTCGATCCGCAGAATTATCTGCCATGCTGAACAAAGAGGAGTGCGCCGGCCCGACTTTTATTTACCCTGCAAAGATCGAGAGACGGTCCTGCAAACAAAATTCCCGCGCTAATAGCCCAGGCTGAATGCTCGTTACGCGCAAATCCCGGGGCTGTGTGGATGTTTTAAAAATCCAACGACCGCGCCGAGCCTATTTATTATTTGATAAATACACGGTGCGCTTGTCGGGCCAAATAACGCTCGCGCAACGGTAATGCCCGGCGAAAAAAATATGATAAATCATCGCGCCGCCCGTGGGATTCTTTAAAGGGACAAATTACGTCGGGCTTCCTTGCTAACCGCGCTAGCTTTAAAAAAGGGGCTCCCTCCCCCCGCCTCTCTCTCTCTCTCTCTCTCTCTCTCTCCACAGCCAACGATAGAAGCGCTCGCTGTACCTGTACTCCCTTGCACGAGCCTTGGAGCTTCCCCGGGACCATAAATTCGGCCTGACGGCCAAACGAGCTGGACGTGTGTATTTACAAAAAAAAAAAAAAAAAAAAAACACCGACGAAGCGCCGAATTTCTCGAAGGACTCAGACGATTCGATGCACGAGACAGAGTGAACCTGGACAAAGGCTGGGATACGATCAAAATGGCCAAGTAATACCCAGGAATTTGTTTAACACTAAAACCAGTGGAAATAACTGGTCAGTCGTTTCTTTAAACATCCTAGTGCTTTATAAGGATGTATTTGTTGAGATTCTCCATGATTCTCGTGCAGTATTTGGATCACCATTTTGATTTACTCAAGTGTCCTTTTACTCTCCTCCTCTTTTTTTAAAGATGTACATGGTTTTCTAAATATCCCCAGAAAGTGGCTGGTAGTTCTAGTGTCAAAGAGCGGCGCGCACGTCTCGCCTGATGAATACCAAATATTAATACTGTCCGCCTGGGATGTTATCGCTGCCCGAATCGTACTTAAAATGGCGGACTGGAGTTATCCGCGAGTAGCCTTGCTTCGACGGACGGTTTATCCGATGGTTGAGCGAATGTCTTAGGATGAGCTGTAGATGCAGAATGACGCGAGGAGGAAGGGAGGGGAAAAAATACGCGAGAGCGTGTAGAATAGGGGTAAACGAGGAGGAGCAGGAGGAGGCATCGTGGGTTCACGTGGCTCGCCGTGGTTATTCGCTCATGCAAGGATTTCCCCGTACGTTTCCCCCGATTTTCTTTCATGGAGAATCAAGACGCGGCCGGGGGTATACGCGGGTACTTGCGATTCCATCCAGGGCGCACTTTGCGGAAACTTCCTGGCTGCACTGAAGTCGGCTATGACGCACGAGTATTCTCGGTATTCACGGTTTAATCAGAGACCGAGTCGGTCGCAGGGAGCCGAAAGCAAGTTTGGTTGGCGAGAAGCGGCGCTCAGCCGCGGAAGATGCGGATATCTTTCCATCGTTTCCCCGGTTTTCGAAAGTTTCGCGGCCTCGCACTTTCAAGGTGACGACTTTCACGATCGAGGACGACGCTTTAAATCGGTCATCGGGAAAATAGGCTGTATTGACCACTAAGGGTTGACTTCGACCTGCAGGAGGTCCATACCAATGAGGACAAAAATTAAGCTTTATGATAGCAGTGCGCGTAACTTTGTGTTGTGTATTGTAAGCGTTTTAGAAGATAAAGTGGTTAGAATGAAAATAAAAAACCTGGGCTTTGTGGTCGAAAAGAGATATTGAAGTAAAGTGGTAGTATATATTTTAAGAAGTACATTACATATTATTTTTATTATATATCGTCTTTTTACGCATCTTTCACCTCCCCTCCTACAGTGTTTTACTTAACAAATGTTTGAGCACAAAACAGCGTATATTTTTCTTATTAAAAAATATTCCACTCTAAAGTAAACTCTATTGAAATATTGGCCGAGTGTCAGCTTCAAGAACGCATTTAAGTCGATGAATTGGTAAAAATACCAGTATTGGGAAAGCAGATAGTCTATCCAGAGGGAAGGAAGAATCGGCACGTGGTTTACGAGACAAAAAGTAAGGGGACCTCTAAAAACGGATCGAACATTGACGGATGCGCGCGGACCTGACAGTTCTTGCCGAAGAAATACGTAGCGACAACCTGGAAGTTTTTGGTATACAGTTTTGGAAGAGATCTGCTTACATCAGGAACGAAACAACTCGCGTAAACTTTCGATCCTCGGAAGCATGCTTTTTGCATTATTACCTTCTCGACGCGTAGAAATAAGGGGAAGAATGTTGAAGTGGCATTTTGGCACCTGTCGCGCCTATATCTCTCCTACATCTTCGCGGTGTACGCGAAATCTCGAGTCTTTCGTTCCCTTTTCGTACCGTACTTTTCTACGAGACATTATTCGTTATTGGACTTAGGAAAATAACTTTGGCTCCATTATCTCTTACGCGTGCTTCAATGGATATAATAATGGCATGCTCGGACGGAAGAAGGATAATCGCTTTAGTTCTCCGCCGGGCGATTTACTTCGTACAGTAAACCCTTGTTCCTGTTAAAACTTCTACCCTGTTGCACGACGTTGCAACATGCTGCACAGTTAAGAAAGTAGTCTTGGCAGATAGAACTTCATTCCATAACAGCCCCGCAGGGCTATACCCCGTGGTACTGCAACAACGTTACGCACTCTTGTAACCTTAATCGTTATTTCCGGATGAACCATTGAATTACCCAACAAGGCTACTCTTCGGGCAAGATATCTCAAGAATATACACACCCGCAATAAAGGCGAAGAACATCTCTGCTCAAAGCTTTCAAGGATTCATATATAATACACGTACATAAGAATCACAAATTAATTCCAAATAACCCTAAAAATCAGGAATTAATTCTAACAACAAATACATAAACTGCAGCACGAAGAGTACAATAAACAAAGGTATAAACCAAGCATCGTCACAAATCACGCTCGAGTATTTATCCCATAGGAATAACCACAGCATCGATTATTCACCACTTTCCACTTAATTCTATTTATTATATTTAATTGTAGGCACACACGAGCCTTGCTCGATCAACGATACTCACTCCTGTTTCTTTTCTTAATTCTATATAATTCTACGCACACACACGCACGCACGCACGCACGCACACACACACACACACACACACACACACACACACGCGGACGCTTAAATTTGCCTTGGGATAGCGGCAAGTCACGAAGGCTCAACAGGAGCCGCGTTTTGCGGCTCGCGACACCGCGCGCTTTTCGCCGACAATAATTCCCCAGGTCAGGCTGCAGCCTAGCCGCTGAAGTTTCGGCGAAAGGAGCGGGTAAATTGTCTGGCGCGGGGATCGCCCTGGGCGCGTTGGATCAGAACCGTGGATATAATCGCCGGTAAATGGCCCGTAAGTAACAGTCGAGGAAAATGCTCGGACGGCGGTTTCCAACCCTTGGTCCACCTTTGGCCCACCGCTGGATGGATACACACCCTCGTCGGCGGTGTATCTTGATCATATTCCATTTAGGAGCCCGGCCCCCGCAGAAATTTCCACGCGAGAATAATCCAGCCTGTCGGGGCGTATCCGTGATTCACGAGTTTCTCAGGATTTTCGATCCTCGTTTCGGGAACTGCTGATCCCGAGAGCGTTTCCTCGAGGTATATCGGCCCTCCGGGAAGCTTCCTGGGTGCCTCCTGAACGATGTTCTCCTCCCGCTTCCTCGTACATTACGCACCCGCTTCTTTATTTACGCGGTAGTTTTTTTTTTTATGCACAATCCCCTTTTACACGGTTAATCGTAACGGTGCTCGCGCGTGTCTTTTGTACGCGCTGCTTTTTGTACGCGACATCGATTTTCGCGGACAGTGTTTTTCAGAGGCCGATTACGAAGCTCGTAAATGGAGATACGGGTTTATATATCGATTTGGGGGGAGAGTAATATCGGCTTTGCGATTGTGAAATAACTCGTATTTTAATATAAAACACAAGGTTTGATCAACGATGTATTTTTCGTTTCGTTCGATGACTTTTCGCCATCTGTCTGGCAACCTCGTAATTCCGTGCTTATAAAACTACTTATCCTTATCAGCAAAAAGCTGAACCTATTTATTCGTGAAATCCAAAAATACTTTCTTGCCAGTCCATTGCATAATTTATAATTCTCTTATTTCTGTCCTTACGTGGTACGGAAAGGAGTGTCATATATTATGCAGTACACACGTCTGTCGAGCTTCCGGGTTTCGTTAATTTTTGGTATCGAGTGCCGAAGTTGCTCGACTTGGGATTTGCCATTTAAAGTGAGGTTGCTCGCACAAAGCATTCACCCTTCACGGCCAACCCTCGAGGCTCCTTTCAATGCCCTTTCTCCCAACGGAGGGCCCTTAACCCTTCGCTTATTTCGTTCCTCCTGGCCAAGGGTAAGCCGGCCCTTCCGGTTAAATTCTCAACTTGCACGGCGCCCAGTTTATTGGGACGACCGCTCGTGCTTTTGTGCGCCGAGGAAAATCGGAGGTTAAATCATTTCAACTTGTCGATCGTGTACTCGCGCATCGCAGCGCGACGTGTAATGCGTACCACGGTGTATGGATATCGCGGAGTGCCCGAGGTGCGATACAACGTATAATATACCTCGTGGTTCGTGTGCCGCGGCACAAAACACCGCACGCTATAAACGAAAAGCGATGATTGAAATACAAATTTCAAATTCTGCGGCGTTGTTCCAAATTGATCTCGGTTAAACCGTTACAGTCCTCAATGCGCCGTTTAATCGAGCCGCTCCGAGCCTTTCAGGTTTGCAAAATAATAGCGTGTACGCACATATGTATACATACATATACTTACATATAAATATATATATATATATATATATATATATATATATTCAGCGTATAGTTCAGTGCACACATCGATTAACTCCATAAAACAAAAAGTTGAGAAATGCGATGAAATAACGTGTATCATTTTTTTAAACTCCCGCTATAATACAAATTCAAATATATAATGTAGAATGCATAAATACAGATACAGCTTTCATCTAACGGCATCAAAGTGGCTTCTGGAATAAATTACTTATCGTTCGATGGCCAAAAGAATTTTGCCGTTTAATGGTGTTAATCTTTATTATTCAGAAAAGTCATTATAAATATAAAAAGTTACGACTATACCAAGTGCTTTGACGCTTAAATTTAAGATTTTTCAAAAAGTGGAGTTAATCGATGCGTGCACTGAACGGCTCATATACGTACATGTATATGTATATGCAAATAAAACAAAAAGCAGCGCTAAAATAATTACACCCCACGTACCAACAATCAACATTGTAGTCCATTGCAGCGTTATATCTTGCTCGCACTTTGATAAGCGACAGGGTGGAAGAACTCCGCAAACTTATCCCGGCAACAATGTCCGACCAAAAGCGGCACGCTCTCATTGGGGCCCCGGTATTTGCGTTTGAGAGCCCTCGCCTCTTTGTTCATTTAATTTGCGGCATCCAGCGCCGAGGTCATTAGTCCAGAACCGACCATTCAACTTGAATTCCAAACCGCCGTAGTGTACGGCGCGGCTATGTATGCGCGGTTTACAGTAGAATATGTGCCACGGGGCGTCGGGCTGTACAGGGCTCGATACATGGTATAAGCGTATGGCATGATATGTGCCGGAGCGTACCGCATGGTACACGCTACGATGCAAACATCACGTGCAATCACCAAGAAGTGACGGTTTGAATTAAAACCTCAGGCAGCGCGGTGCAACCTCTAAATTGCCCCCCCCCCCCTCCTCCCTGAGTTAAACCGTGATAGGCCGCGGCGAGGCGCTTTGACGAGGCGCTACCGACTTTTGGCAGTTGGAGATGACGATAATGAATACGGGTTGTGATCTCGCAGGAGAGAAGGGATTTTATCGTCAGGCTGCAAATGGACTTACACCACTTTCATAATTAATCAATCGTAAAAATCCTTTAATTTTAATTTTAAACAATTAAATATCGCCTAAAATATATATTGTATTAATCAAATTTTGTTTACAAATAGTAACAAGAAATGAAATAAGAGTAATATTTTTTATTTTGAGTGTTAATTGTATTTATGTAGTGTTAAACTCAGCACAAGGTATTGCTATTATTTATTTATGCTTTATAATATATTTTATTATTTAATTATAAAATAATATATATTATTATTTTATAATATATTTTATTATAAAGTAACATTGATAAAATAATGTAGTATATGGTTTAGCGATAAGGTAATTGGCGAGAAGGAATTTGGTGATTGATAGATATCTAAATACAGAAGAGGAACAAAAGATAATAGCCTTCTCGCTTACCGTAAATAAAACTATAAAAAGAAATTAACAATGAGAAAATATTGGCGCCAAAAAAATCATTTTCCAGTGAAGATTAAGGGGCCACCTAATTCCTGGCAGGACTTATTGCGTCCTGTTGCGAAAATTCCGGCGCGATGACCCGACTTTTTCGAACTTCCGTCAAACTTTCGTTCTCCCAAGCGGATAGAAAGGGTATTTATATTAAGTGCGAGCTCAAATCGAAATCCCGCTCTTACCTCCTCGGCCACGAATCCTTCGGCTTTGGAAGTTCTTTTAGAAGATCGTAGGTGCTCGTTCGGCGAACGACTCGAAACGGAGCCCCCGATGGAAGGAAGCACTTCGCCATAACAGAAAATGCTATTATGCTTTGAAACGTACGCGGCGCACTTACGGACCGTTTAAAGGGCCGACGCATTTTCCTATGAATCGCTCCTTCCCCCATTCTCCTCCGTTTATCCTTCCAGGAATTTATCTCCGCGCCGGACGTTTTCCTTGGGAATTGTATCGAGCAGCTTCGATATTTCGCTACCTCCGATATTCGTTCCCCGCTAACGGCGGATGTAATGGACCCTCGAGACGCGAAACCTTCGGAATATCGCAACGGCCGCTCGTTATTTCGGTGTTTTCCCCCTTTGAATACGTCAAGCGCCTGCTTTCCTCGGACTCGGCCGGCTGATCTTGATAATCAGATCGCGGACTTCATGCAAATACGCGTCATCCTCGAAGGAGGGCGATCGAGTTATCGAGGTATCGTTTTGAAACGAACGCCTCCTTCGCGGTCTTTGCATACTTTTCAGGAAGTAAATGGGCGAAATGTAGGATAAGTTATCTCGTCCAATCGATAACGTGCTCTCTCTCTCTCTCTCTCTCTCTCTCTCTGGATAAGAATATAGGTCTTTGACTTCTAGAAAGTATTTATTCCCATCGAGTCAGCGGTTCAGGATTAACGATGCCTTCGGCTTGAATATTTCGTATGAATATTGAAATGTTGAAGGAATATATATACACGCTAGGATGAATGAATAATTCGTTGAGAGATCGTGCGATTGAAATATTAGTTTTGAGTCTTCGGATGTGTATAATCATAGGATTAATATTAGTGATATGTTCATGTGGTGTACGTTGTTCGTATGATTTTGAATGAGAAACAGCAAAGCGCGTATCTCAGAGGATACGTATATGGGTTATTGGAGGGATTAATAATGCAACTAATAATGGATTCGATATCGCGTTTCCTTTAGTCGGGGATCGCTAAAGGGATATTTGCAGGCAAGGAAACGGAACGAAAACCGATACTGGCTCGTATCGGTAGCCATTGCAGGAGCAGTGCTCCGGAAAAAGCAGTGCCAGCTGTACGATCTAATCCGATGAGATTTGATCACGTGTAACGTACAGATCTCTGAAAATCGATGTCTCGAGGAATTAAAAATGTCCAGAAGCTATTTCTCGTCTCTTCCCGATGCCTGGACCGACTTATCCTCATTCGAGATAACGTGGCGCACCTCGAATTTCCTGGACCTTTCTTCTCTCCTGGCCTCCCCCCTTCTCGCCCCTCTCTTCCGCCCCCTCCTGAGGCACCGATCAATCGAACCTTTCCCCACTTTGCATTCCACTCCGGTAGATTTATTTGTCGAGACATATTGCAGTCACAGGAACCGACAGTAATCTCTAACCCTCGGGCGACTCATCCGGAGTCTATAACACAGACAATCGTGGCAGACGGCGATGCGAGGATCCTGCTCGAAGTTATCGAAAGTCGATCGAACTTCGGATGCACGATTTTTCTCCTCGAATCATCGCTGTCTCTGGACTCGACGAAGTGTGCCCCTTTGGAAATGTAAGCACGCGAGACTCGCGATACCCGCTCACCCCACTTTGGTGGAACGCGAGATTGGTTTCGCGGTTCGTACGAATGCCAATGAATGGAGAGATCCGGCGCCTGCTTTTTTTTTCTCCTCGAGAAGGGTTTTTGTGTCTTGAAACAACCTAGAGGCGTATTTCGCGGTCGATTGATGCAGCAGGTGAATCTCGTTACGGCTTCTTTGTGTGTCCAGCTTTAAGCGAATGATTTGACAGTGTTTCGTGGATTTTTGGGTAATGTTTAGTATATATTTTCGATATAGGTCCCCGAATGCAAGCGAGAGAACTATTTACCTGCTTTTGCATTTGATAAAGCATCTTGACGGTGAAGGGCACAAATTGATCCCCGGGCTTGCGCAGCGTTTTCAGCTTTTTTGCAGTAAAATTGCTAAATATAGCGGATTTTTCAGAAACTTCGCTCATTTTTACACTGATATAACTTTTGAAGCGATCGATGAAATACAAAACTGTCTGCGTGACAATTGTAGACGGAATGTCACATTTGTATGCACGTCGATGTAACGATATTTGGTGTAGTGTTGCTCAATATATGACACCAAATATCATCCAGTGACAAAATCTCTCAGTACCTTTTCCTCAACTCGACTCAACAACTAAGAAGTGTCTTGGTCAAGCATTGATTGCCAGGTTACGAATACTTCATGATATATACTGATCGTGTTTCGTTGACTTTTCTCCACAATACGGCTGGTGCAGGATTGTGAGGGTTTCTAGGGAATCGGCAAAGGCTTTTCGAAAGGTCGGGGCTGTACGTTTTGGATGCACTTTTGACAAGCGGACGGATAATTCCGCGAATTCCAAAACAGAGAAATGTTATCGGTAGGCATGCGCCAATTAATACGAGGAGGGATACGGGGCTTCGATGGAATTTTCCGATGGAAAGTTTGCCGCCTCATTTGGCCGCGGCGAATTCACTGATTCGACGATATTTTAGGCGGCGCCAAAGCCGCCCATCGCCACACGCGCTATTAATAATGAACTATGCGAGCCCAGAAGTTGTTACTTATTGTTGGCACGCGGCTAATATACTACTGACATTACAGAGAAGCTTCGGAGTTATAGAATGCCGCCAATAATCCCTGCCAAAATGACGAGAGGAAATTACTTCATGAACGCACCCGATAGGTATTCCATAACTAAGCTACTGTTGAATCGATCTTGCATTGTAGGCCCCAGATTAAATGCCTATGATAATCGCCGAATACTGAAGCCCCCGGCATTGCTAATTACATCGATGCCTTGGCGCAGCCAGCCGGTTCTTAAGATTGCATGCCAACTCCCCTGAGGCTTTTTGGAGTACTCACATTCGTGTGCTCACCTCTTACATACATCGGTGTTTTACAAACATCATACACAGTGATCTACATATAGTACATTTCAGGACAATTATTTATATTATAATTGCAGAAAAAAAAATATCCATAATTTACACTCGTCCTCATTTCGCATTCAACGATAAATATTGCAAATTAGCTTTTTCAGACCTGAATTTGCCCGACGAGGGAAATAAAGTTCTCTTCCTGTGATTTTATTAAACAAGCGGACGTATTTCGACCAAAATGGTCACGTATTTCGACACAATGGGAACATTATATGTACTGCACGATGTTTGATAATATTAGTGTCTCGACTCGTATGGTCCAACGTACATTACAATGCGCACCAGGTCTGAAGGGGTTAAAGGAGCAAACCGACAACCGGCCACCGGATATACGAAAGTGGAGTTCCTCGCGAGAGATATCGTTTCCACGTTCTCGTCCCCCCGAGGAATACGTGGTCGAAACGTGGAAGAACCCCCAGGCTGGAAAAATCACGGCCGGCGATTCTCGTAGCTCTTCCCTCCTCGCCCTGGCGAAAATCGATCCCTGCACGGACGCATCATCGTTATTAACACTCTCGTGGAACAGAGGCGTCGTTTTAAAATTGGCGCCACTGCTCGTCGTAACGCACTTTACGTTGTTACGAATACCACATTATGTAAAAATATTACTCTCGCTTATACACACTTGGAAAATCATCGTCTAAGCGCGTACCTGAAAGTCACGCAAAGTTAAACTACCATTCTTTTCCACTCCATCCCACTGTTCCTCAAACAATTGAAATAATTAAATAATTTCACAATTCTCTTCACAACGCACTTCCTTCAGCCTCTTGCGCTTGTACTCTTTAACGCATTCTCACCATTTAAATACTTTAGATACTTATATATATATCTTTTTAAGTAAATACTTAAGATTACCTAAATTAATAAAATCCTTTAGATATTGAAATAATACTGAAATGTAGATAATGAAATAAACGCCATTGGAAGCCTAAAACCTTCCTTTATATATTCCTAAAATAGCAATAATTTATAAACAGCGATTCTTTCTCTGCAATTTACACTGAGCATATTCATCGAACGTTAATTCTCAGTTCGAGCCAGTCAAAAAGTGAAAACATTAGCCCACAATTACGTCGAATCACTTTCCCATTCGCACGTATCGCCGGCATTATCGCCACGTGCATCTGTTACGAGGGCGATATATGCCTTGGCGGACGATATTGCCAGTGCGGTTGAAGCCGGTTGTCGCGGGCACACATACGCACGCACCAGAATTCGGACGTAGATCAACGCTTAACGAAACAACGTGACGGCCGAACGCGAGCGCCGGCCGGAATTAACATATGGGCAAACATAGGTAATGCCGGGCAAACGGCGGTGCATGGCAAGCGAACGCAACCGACTCCGTGTATCCGCTGGGAGAATCTCGATATATCGCCCACCCGGACTTCTGGACACTCCTGAAGCGTCGCCAAGATCCATCGGAACCGCACTGCTCTGGATAAGCCGACCGTTCGGATGGTGGCTGAATTCAGAACGATTTGAGATAAGGATCGACCGCGGGCAAATCGCTTACAGGAAGCCCTGATAGTGCATTTACTCGTATTAACGCCCCAACTGACGAGGTATCTCGTAGTTTGTAGGATACGAAGGAGTAGCGGTCAACGCGTTGATCCCTTAACACCTGGATTTCTCTGATGTAAGGAAGGTTTCTTGGCGTTAGATTAAATAGATCAAAATAAGTGATATTGTAGAAAATGACATATGAAATGATACTAATCTATATGTGTATGTAACGGTACTAATTATTTTATATATTAAATGGTCGATGCCGTGGTCTCGATCAACCGTCAAAAATCTTTATATAAATTTCTTTGTTACAAAATTAATGAAAAAAACATTTTATATAAGTATTATGCAAGATATATAAACCAAGACTCTCTTCCACCAGGACTACTCTTCCTACATAAACCACTGATTCCAGCGCTGACGGGCGATAATTAGATACGTAGCTCGTTTTTCCTCGCGCGATCGCGGCCGGATATTTTCCCGGGGGACGATAATCTCTTAGGCTTCTTTCCGGCATTTACGGCGACACCGGGGCCGGAAGGAAAGGAAGGTGAAAAAAAAAGAAAAGAAGGGACGCAGCCTGCACGGTCGCGAGGCAAAGCTCGTTACTACGTTGTACCGGCAGTAACTTCGCTCGTTACATCGACGCTAACGTGGAGCCGGTTGTCTGTTGTTTGCGCTGTTACCCTCAAGAGGGACAGAGAGGGAGATAAAGTTAGGGTTGGAAAGAGAGAGAAAGAGAGAGAGAGAGAGTGAGAAGGATAGAAAGAGAGGGTGCGAGGGTACGGGTTAGGGAGAGAGAGAGAGAGGAAGATAGAGGAAGGGTGCGAAGGTACGCGCGAGGAGGAAGAGAGAGACGGAGAGCAAGGGTGGAGGATGAGCAAGAGAGAGAGAGAGAGAGAGGAAGAGAGGGGTTTCCAGGAAACAACGGGAAAAGAGAGGAGTTTGCATTGTGCTATCTGCGTAGTTTATACTTCTCATATGCGGCCCACTGGGTACGTATACACGCGCCGCCGGAGCGAGGTGTTTCCTCCGTGCCCCGAATATACCGCGGGCATCGCGCCGAGAATCTAAAAAAGTTAATATCTGCCGTCGCTGCGACAGCGTGCTCGGACTTCAAAGCAGATTTGTTTTCGCATTTTCAGTTTTATTTCAGTCTCCCTGGGCGGCGCGTCGTCCCCCTTTAGAAATTGGTACGTGATGCGTCCACGGTGCTTGTACAGGGCGTTGCGAATCGCGGATAGGTTCAAGGGTGGGACCGACCGAAATCTCCCGGAAAAAAGAAAGGAAAAAGAAAAAAAAGGTATAACTCTGTGACGGTGCATTTTTCGAGATTTTTCATAATTTTAGTTAAGCATGTCACGTCGAAAAAAAAAAAAGTTGGTGGGTTTAGCAGGAAGCCCCTGGACATGAGGGAATTGCTGGAAAATTTCTACAAATCTGCATGCATGCTTAATATCAATGAATGCTGGAGAGGTATATACATATTTTTTTTGCTCAGCCGTCAGTCTTGCGCGAGAGCTTTTTGTGAAATTCATGGCTTTGGAATATCCGCGCCGATCGTTGAGTTTTTTGGCCGCCTCTTTATTCGTCCGCCGCTCGTTGAGCTTGAAAATAAAATTTGGGCGTCTGTTCTCTGGTATTTTTTACTCCCAAGCTCGGTCTTACTTCGATGAGCGAAGTTTGAAAGGAGATATCCCAGTAAATGAGCGACATATTCAAACGATTTCGATGCGAGTTATTGTAATGAGCGTCGATACTTTGGCGACGGGGTATAAAAATTCGGCGCGAATTGAATTAAGCGCGCATCATAATATTGTAGTATCTTGCTTTGAGTATTTTACAATATTCAACGATGCCGCTATTCATACTCATGTTTTTCACCGCCAAAAATCAACAAAAACGACGGGGGAATGTTATCAGAGAAGGGGATTGTTTCGCGAACAAATATTAAAAATGTATCGATTTCATTAAATTTCCCCGATACTGCGAGGGGGTAAACAATTCAAGGTAAAACATATTTTTCCGCGGAGGAATTCCGCCCGTTTTAATCTACACTTTGATTTATCGTTCGGCTCATCAATAATTTAAATACTTCGCACTGCTAAATTGACTATGTTGTATTTTGCGTAACCTGCCGCGTCGTTAAGGCGCGACGCTCGAAAATAATTGATCGTTAAAAATAGCTTTGCGAAAAAAGCACCGATGCTGTCGACAAAAAAGAACATAACGGCTAACATCGCGTAATTGCTCTCTCTCTCTCTCTCTCTCTCTCTCTCTCTCTCTCTCTCTCTCTCTCTCTTTCTCTCTCTCTCTCTCTCTGTCAAAGTTCATTAATTCCCACCACAGAGTTGCCCAAATTTGTCGGCCAGAAAACCGACAGTTCCGCCGTCCCATTGCGTCCGGCAATTATAACGTTTTTAATTATCAGTAATCCCAAAATAACCAATCTTCAGCCGCGAAAAGGTACCGCACACTTTTTCGTAAAACCTCGTCATCCGCGTATCGCGCCGGATAATGACGATTAATATGTCTGCTTAAAAAAAAAATGAGTCATCCACGTAGTCGGCGCGTAAAAAGCAGACGAGGCGGCTATGAATAATTCGGCCCAACGCGGGCGGAAGTTTTACAATTGGACGGGCAGTCTCGATGGCGCATCTGGCGCGATAGCGCATCGCTTTCGCGCGATCATCTCAATTCGCATTTCGGTGGTTCGATAGGCGCCCAAGTCGCAGGTGCTTAGCGCAATTGCCATTGGGGCAAGGCGTGTCGCGGAGAAAATCGACCTGACGACGGACCTACGCGCGCACGAGCGATTCATAAATTTACCGCGGGACTTCGAGGAGCGGCAGAAATTGTAACATTCTTCGCGAGCCCCCCTCCTTCTGCCCCCCCCCCCAGCGGAGGTCCCCAATTTCCGGAAACCATGGAAAAGTTGGCGCGGCACGACATAACTGGAATACTTCTCCTAGACTGTATTTCCGCGGAACTTTATTTACGGGAATACTTACTTTCATTTAATTAAAACGCTAACGAGTCAACGCTCAGCCAGGACTAAAACACGGCCCTGGCCTGAGTTAATGAAGAAAATCAGGGTAACGTGATTCAATTACCCGCAATCACGATACACAGAATATTACGTTTGTCCCGTTAATTATAACGAAATCAATTTCCCGCCGACAAACGGGAAATTCTTCGACATATTTTGTCCCCGCGCTGAGCGCAAGGGGGGGGGGGGGTTGGGGGTGAAAAAATGGACGCGCGCGCGGTCTGGCTCGCCTAAAGTGATTACATTTTCCACGGTTTTACTTCCTACGATCGTGCTTAACCCCCTCCCCGCGGATACAATTTAATAATCGAACTACTGATTCGGCCAATCGGCCCGCCGACCACTTAAATTCGTTTCGCGATAATTAAGTGATCGGACCCGATGCAGGTGCCGTGCGAACGCGGCCGCTGGGTAGGTTAATGTAAAATATTTCCCCTGCGCCAAAGGGGGACATATTTATACGAGTATTTTTGCGCTGGCCGGAAAGTTAAATTATCCGTGAGCATCCAACCTCCCATTCCAATTAAATCTCCTTCTCCTCTCTTCTCGCTCGCTCTCTCTATATATATCTCTCTCTCTCTCTTTCGTTTCTCTCGTTTCTCTCTTTATCCTCCATCTCTCTCCTGCACATATAATACCGTTCCGGCTGTGTAAATATTTTTGCATCGTATCTAGTCGGCGATCCGAAATACGGCACCGTTATTGCCAAATAAATTCCCGTTTATTTAGCAATTTCCAACCCGCTCCGGCCGTGCGGTCGATCAATGGGCCTGCAATCCTTGAAGGGAGATTGCATGGACTTTTCGGATATTCGGGAGGAATTTCGTTTCATCGGAGGACTTCTATCCGGGAAGATCCGATTCAAATCCGGGCAGCATTCCCGATAATAAATGAGAAAGGTAAAAACTACGGTAAACAGACTTCGAGACTTCCTCGAATTTCATCCCTCGAACGTATTGCGAACAACGTGGTTTACGATCTTTCGAATCGTTTTAACATTCCGACACGCGCCTCGCGTTGGAAGAATGTGATTAAAATGGATGGACCAGGTCGTAAAGAATGCGCGTTTGTATTAATATTGTATCAATATAGTTGTTGCAGGGGAAAATGTAATTAATACGTTTCAATGCTAACCTTGCTTCGTCCTTCTTTCCGTTCATCCCGCGATCTCGGATTTCACCGATATACCGGCGGTCAAAGATCTGTTTGAACTGCGACAGGGATAAATGTTTGCAATACCCTTTGACGCTATTTAGCTTCATGCTGTATACAAAGTTACATTTCCACTATGTTTACACTCGTCTTACACGCGAAATTACTCTTTCACGCACATTCATTCCACTCTAGCTCTCTAAACTATTGCATTAACTCGTCAAAAATCTCTTTCGGAAACCGATACTCATCCAAGTCCATCATATGATCTCGCGATGATTTACAACTCATCGATAAATATATATTCAATTTTAAATTCTCACCAAAAACGAGCGCAAACAAAAGGTCGACACGACACTCAACGCATTAACCATCCAATCCGTAAAATCCTCCGCTAAGACCAGCCTGAGCATCGCTCCGTAACATTCTCCTCGTCCAGTCCAGCTCGCAGTGGATTCCACGCGTCAAAGGCTACAGCCACGGTGTCCATCCACGCAGCCCTCCAGCCCATACCTCGCGCACCTACTGCCGCCACTGGAAGGGGGTTAAAACGACAAAAGAAAGCGAGGTATATTTTAACCGTCGTCCTATCTGCCTTTGCGCCTCACGCGGACGACCGTATATCTGCGGGAACGACGAGCCGCCGCCGGATGAGCCTCGCCATAATATTTTTTCCTCCACGGCCCTTTCGCGCGACCGAGGCCAGTTCACACGTGCGGATTGCACGGGCGAAGGGTCGGCCAGAGGGGGGGAAGAAAAATGGCGAAGGGCGGAGGGGGAGTTGGAACGATCGGCGGTAGGGTTCTCGTTAAATTTAGAAATCCGCGCTGCGGCCCCATTTTCCGAGGGAAAGGCCACTTCCTGGCGCGGCCAGTGCCGGTGCGCCCGTATTTTATTCGCCTCCACCCTGTGCCAGGGTTTATAATGGCGCTGGACGCGAAGATCGCGGACAAAGGCCGGCGAAGGGAGGTGGAAAAATTCGTCCGGCTAGCTGACTGAGTTCCGGCGGTGTCCATTCGACAAACGACGTACGTATCGCACGCACAATGGAGCTCGCTGTACGAGGCCGTGATCTCGATCCAAGGCGACCTACCTCTCTCTCTCTCTCTCTCTGTCTCTTTGTTGCACTGGTGCCCACTGTGACATTTACCCCTTTACACGCCTGAGCTGCTGGTCAAGCGTGATTGATACTTTGTGGAGGATTATATAGAAAAAGGGTTAGAATAGGATAGAATGGAAGATCAATTTTGCACCTTTGCGAGAATATCACTCTTGATCGTAGTTCGGATGTGGATACTTGTCCATGACAGTTTTTGAATCGTGTTGTATTTACACGCGAATCTGCGCTCATTTTTCGTGCTTGCTAGGGGAACCGTCGAGGTTAACGAGGACGCGAATTTTTGATATTACACCGTGTATATTATCAATGATATAGAAGCGTAGGGTGGATATTAAAATTTGTCGAAGAATTCTTCTTTGATCCTTTATAAAGGTACGATGAAATTCTGAATATGTTTTCAACTTGTTTTATGAAATGTTTTGTAATACGATGTTTGATGTAATTAGCGATAACGAAATATTTTATGAAGTAGAATTGAGGAGGACGGAGGTGCCTAGAGCAGCCTTGCTCTATTCACTTCGCCCATTTTCACCACCTCCCTGGGATATCTTTCACGGAATTAGCCGAAGATATGTCGGCTCGTTCCGGAAAATTAACATACCTCGTGCAGTTAGATAGCGTACATCGTCGGACATCCTGCCGCGGATAGAGCAAATATTGTACATGGTTTAATCGTTGTCCGGCCGAAACCAAGGCAAGGAAGGAACGCTGCTTTACCGCTGTTAGTTTCTAATCTAGCCTCCTAAATCCCATCGCTTACAATGCAGCGATAACAGCGAACCGCGCGTGGATTAGAATTTTCATCCCTTCAATGTAGAAATTCTTAAATAAATAGACCTCCAACAACTCTCGAACCCGCTATTTCTCGATACACGTATTAAATTAAAACAACATCTACTCTCCTGTCGCTCGAAAATGACCAAACTCGATACGAGTGTTATTTTAAAAAAGCTAGAACTAAGTCGATCAATTTGAATTTCCTGGTGTGTATATTTCCAATAAACGGATATAATTTAAATCCTCGTATATCTGCATCATCCACAGCATCTGAATTCCTCAGGATGATTTCCCAAAATCCGAACCCACGACCGGACGCATCGAGCCCGAATCTTTGGCGCTGTAATCCGAGCTTCGCTCCCGAATATGACGTAAAGAGATAAGACCAAACATATCCAGTGGCCGTCAAACGGGGATCGGCGTTTAGCAGCTCAAATTTACTTTGGGACAGCCTCTAATTATCGTTTCCGTTAATCACGCCTGATATACGTCACTGACCTCCCCCAGCCGCGCGAGGATAGGTCCACCAGGGGCGTAATAGGAAGCATACGTAAGGGCTGCCTCCTTCCACGCATCCGTAAGAGACACGCGAATCCGTTGAGCCAACCCGGCGCATGGGACTAACCTCGCTCCATTATACGATATTCCCCTTAAACCTAGCCGCGAATCTAGGACCAACACACTCCCTCTGCAGGGCGGATTTCGTCAAAGGCAAGGGGCCAAAGGTAAGGCCGGTTTCGCGTGGCCGTAAAACCGTATCCTTCGCCGGCTCTCGCCATGCGCGTGGAAACTTTGATACCCGAGACACGTGCCGCCTTCGACATCCTTCGACATCCTTCGCCACCCGATACGATCGGCGCCCGATGAGCGACGATAGCGCGAGGGATGGAGCCTCGAAGTTGGCGGCCGCGGATGGCCTCTAACTCGTGGCGCCCCACGAGCGAGCTAACGAGATCCCCGAGCGTACCGACGATATCGATATTTTTATCGAGCGCATCGTCGCTCGTTAGTCCAGCGCGGCCTTGGACAAAGGCCGCTGGATATACATTTTGTGCGGCGGATGGTTAGGTTCGAGTATTTTTCCGCCAGCGACTTGCGTTGATAAAGATGGCTAGTGTATTAGTATTGCTAGGATACAGTTTACGCAGTACGTTTCTCTACACTGACTCTGATGTGCTCTCTACTGTGTTCTGTGTACTCTGATTCTGTACTCTGACTCTCTTTTCCCTACTGCCCTTCCTCCTCGACTGCTCTATATACTCTTTCAAGATTCTTCCCTAGCATCTCTGCACGCATCCTCTCACGTTCGTAGACTGGATTCTCACGCCAGATTATTTTCACGTTCTCACATAAATATATATTCATAACCAAAAGCTTTATTATCCGCGACAATACATCGAATTCGTGTCAATCCACCGCGACCCCTCTCCTGATATATATATATATGCGTGAGACTCTCGCGCGTTAGAAGTGAAACTTCTTAGGTTCTAGCCTTTGTTGACGATTTTGTTATTTCAGGATTAGGAAATGTAATTTCATTGAAGAAAATTGCTTTTAATTACATTAAATATCTCTATTATTCCTCAATTTTCATTAATTCATACTCTAAAAAGGAAATTATGGGTTTATGATATCTGAAGTATGATACAAATAATTTAGACTGTAAATTTTCTAAATAACGTGAGAATATTGCATCGATAGTGGTGCCTCATTTAGTTGTAGAGTGATCTTTGTCAACTGTCAACTTTCTTTTCAACTGTGGGTTGAAGTCCGAGAAAAGGAAGCATTGTACTTTTCGTCTGATCCAGGCCAATTTGCTCTACCGCGCCGAAAGAAGAAGTTTCGCTTCAAAAAGATGATAGTCTTATACCTGAAATGATAACAGTTGGATTCCTCTTTCAGGATCTCTGCAAGTATATCCGAGGGGAGATGAAGCTTGATCAGGAGATCGCTACTATACAGAGCATCATCGGTTATGGGATAGAGCGCGAGGAGCTGAGGGATGAAATTTTCGTACAGTGCATGCGACAGGCTACGAACAATCCGAATCCGGAATGGGCGGAGCGTGTCTGGTTGCTTCTCTGCCTGGCCATTGTCGCCTTTCAGCCCAGCAAATTGCTGTACAAGTACTTCGTGTCCTTTCTGAGGAAGAACCTAGCGCTTGACGGGAAACTGAGGCAGTACGTACAGTGGTGCGTCGACAATTGCAAGAATACGAAGGTCTCGTGTAGGCAACACCCGCCATCGACGGTCGAGATAGCGGCCATGAGACGATTGGGCACCATAGTCTGCAGATTCTTCTTCCTTGACGGTAGGACCAAGGCCATCGACGTGCATCCTACCGACACCGCGGCCGATGCGGTTGCCAAATTGGGTGAAAAGCTGGGTCTGAGGTCTTTGGAAGGTTGGGCCATATACCAAAGCAGACCCGACGGTGAGGAACACGTGCGAGCTCACGATTACCTCTACGATGTCATAGCTGCATGGGAAATGTAAGTCTTCCGTTATTCGTAGAACTTTTCGCGGAATCTCGTTCCAGTGGAGGACAATGTAATCTTACACCTTTCAGGAAACAATGCAAGTTGAATACGGCACAGTCGACCTTCTCTACTCTGCGACGCGGCAATAACGCTACGCTTGGTAGTGGTGACAATCGATTCGTGTTCAAACGGAGATTGTTCCGTAACACTCGCGAAATATCTCAGGATCCCGTGGAAGTGAACATGTTATACGCGCAGGCCGTTTACAACGTTGTCAAGGTATGTATTTTATAAAACTTTTGTTTCTCTCAATTAAACATTTTGTTGGGAGCAGTACTGAATAGTTAGGTAGTATTTTTATGCTAAATACTTTTGAGCATGGTTCGTTTACAATTCAAAATCAAAATTAGGTCAAATATTTGATTTTAAAAAGTATTTTTAAACGTGTGGCACAATGTATAAAATAAATACTCTTTACGTATTTTTGCAGGTATAACAAACTCCTTGCATAAATTTTTATCACCACTACGGTTACCATCTAAATTATTAAGCTGGCCCGTAAATCCTAGCATTTTTTTCAAATGAAAATTTTGCGTGAAAAATAAAATTTTTTGATCCAATGCCAAAACATTTTTTTATTACCAAAAATTTTCAATTAAAAAAAAACACCAGCTCTTATGGGACAACCTAATATAAATGATACAATTTCTAAATTATGTTTTCTGTTCGATTCGTTATAATATGAAGAAGTTGTGATTTGCCCTTTGATATCGATTTCATATTGGAATTGGTTTATAAAATTTAATCCTGTGTTCTCAAACTCATAAAATTAAATCACGCAGCGTTAATCTTTATCATATCCGGACAATTCACAACTCTCGTCGCTCTTCTCGTTAACACTAAACCTACCGAAATTGTCAAAATCACTGGTTAGTCGTTTCATAGAAAAATCGCTGTACTTCGTAAGAGGGCATCTTCAAATTTTCCATGATTCTACCGCAAAGTGTGAATTATGCTATCAAACTACCGACATCTCTTTTTAATCCTGTTTCTCTTTAGCGATATATATGGTACATAGGAATATGTCCAGAAAGTGGGTGGTAGGTTTAGCGATTAATGTAATAAGTAACGATTCGAACTCACGATTTATAAATAGAAAATTTGAAGTGTTACGCCGACCAGACGTAATACATTGACTTATCATCCGATTTTAACGACACATTACAGTGCGACGATTTCCCGGTCTCGGAGAAAGTCGCCCTCCAATTGGCGGGTTTGCAAGCCCAGGTGGCTCTGGGTGATCCGAAGGACAACGATAGGCTTGATTACTATAGTGAAGTGGACAGTTTCTTGCCGTACCGCATAAGCCGCGCCCGTGGTGACGACGTCTGGGTGCCGATAATAGCCCAGGCTCACAGGCAATACGGCGCAGGTCGCAAGGAATTGGCGGCCAAGGTCCTTTATCTTTCCTGCGTGATGCAGTATCCGCTTTACGGCACAACGATGTTCAACGTGACGTATCGCGGATACTGGTCTTACGGGAATCAGCTAATTTTAGGCATCAATTGCGACGGTCTGATGCTGATCAAGCCTGACGACAAGTTCGTCCTCTCCGAATATCGATATCAGGACGTCGAGAGTATTATGCTGGATCCCAGTGACTCTTTCATAACTCTCTCCCTCCTTCGCCACAATCCGGACAGCTCTCATAAGTGTTTCGTCTTCGAGACTGCGCAGAAGAACGAGATTGGCAGTCTGATTGTGAGCTATTGCCCGGCATTGGCTGGCTGGATCACGGAGAACGAGGTTCCTACGAAGAAGCTGAAGGGCATCACGAACGAGGATCGTATCAGGCTCTATCACAATTTAGTCAACTGTCGAAGGACCCTGGTGGATTCTGAAATACTGAGGAAACCCCAGGATTCGGGTGGTGGCTTCTTAAGAAATACGCTCAGAAGACTTTCTAAGCATAGGATAGAGAAGCTCAGGCAGGAGCATGGTAGCGCTACCGATCATGGAGAGACGTACAAGGGATTCCCTTATGCTTATTGGGCCTTCAGCAGGCAGGCTATACCTCAGAGTCTCTCGAAGCTGCCGGATCCCGACGAACAGATGTCGCTCAGCGTTTTCCAACTGATCCTGACCTATGCTGGACTTGGGCAGAACGGCGATACTGTGCGAAGGGTGGAGGATGAGCACGTGAATCTGATCCAAACGGTGATGGAACGATGCATAAGAAAGGAGAATCTGCTTGGCGAGCTGTACTTGCAGCTGATTAAACAGACCACGGATCATCCGGATCCCAACAGTCGAGTGAACCTTAGGCATTGGGCGTTACTTTCCTTGGCATGTTCCGTCATCTTGCCACCCCAGAAGACGATTCGTAAGTATCTGATAGCGCATTTGAAACGCTGCGCCAGTGATTACGTCACAGAGGAGGGGAAGTACGCCAGATTCGCGGAGAAGTGCCTTTACAAGACACAAGGCACTAGGAGGAGGCAGTGGCCGCCTAGCAGAGAGGAAATAATGTGTACGATCAATCGTAGGCCGATATATGCAAGGTTTCACTTTATGGACGGCCAGTATCATGCCGTCGAGTTTCATCCATCTGCAACCGCCCGTGATGTGATGGAGATTATCAAAGTCAAGATTGGACTCGAGGAAACTGCCATGGGTAAATATATTATGTATCAACATGCTTCAGCCCCTTGACTGTGAAAAACACAAAAATATATTTTTGAAGAGATACCACTCTACAATAGATCTATTCAGTTCTCCACTTTGTTCTCTCTCTTCTCCATAAAAATTTTAAGTATATTTCGATATGTCCAATATGGGCTGGTACTGTTTTATTTCTTTTCCTTTCTTAAAAAACAGCACAGTCAAAGGGTTAAATAGCACACTCCGATCTTTTCTGCACGTCACTTATTACCGTGTACTTACAGGATACGCGATTTACGAAGTACTAGGACCAACGGAACGTTCACTGATTCCGGAAGAAAAAATCGCTGATGTAATGTCTAAGTGGGAACGATATAGAACTGCCAATGCATCTCAGCAGGGCCAGCAACCACAGAGGAAGCACGCCCATCACTTTTTCCTATTCAAGAAACACCTGTTCCTCGATCAGTACATGAATCTCGATGACCCTGTCGAGAAAGAGCTGCTGTATCACCAAGTGCTGCACGATCTGCGCGCAGATCGATTCCCCATCACCGAAAAGGAAGCGGTAAGTTAGTTTTATCCGTTGCAGAATTTCATTGTTCTATGCAGGGAGTTGTGATTATGGCCTTCGCTGATTTCAATAACGTTGGTCTGGATAATAAGTTTATATCTAACACAAGTGTAACCATGAGTATGACCATAGATATTCGACTAGTTATGAAAGGAAGGCATGGAATGTTTTAAAAAATCATGTGACCGATTACTGTGTCATAGGAACAAATATTGAGGTATCAAACACTCAATATTTTAGATTCCAGATTCATATGCCGTCATGAGGAATTTTATCTATCGCAAGTTCTGAAGAACAATACTATTTTACAATAATATGAATAGTTTCCCATAATTTTGCTTTATTTATTGACACGTATTTTTCTTATAACTAACTGAACATGTAGAGTTATAATTACTATTACACTCGTGGTAGATATATAAACCTATTACCCAATTATTAATTATTAATTCATTAATATTAATATGCGCCAATTTCATCGAACTCGTTAAGAATCATTGCAGGCACTTTTTCTAATCAATTTACATACTTCATTTATTTCGAATTTCTTTAGTGAGGAAAACTGAACGCTTATCTACACCTCAATCAATGATTTCAGATGATGCTATCGGCGTTGCAAGCTCAATTGGAACTCGGCGACTGCCAGGATGTCGTAACCGATCAGGAATATCGCACAATATCGAGCCACTGCCTACCGTCGAGATTAGTTCCGAGCTTATGCGTCGAAGGTGTACTTCAGCATCATCAATCTTTACGTGGAATGACGCCACCAGAGGCCAAGAAGGCCTTCCTGAATCTAATTCAGTCGTGGCCACTGCACAGAGCTACGATTTTTGACGTGATGCAATCGTTTACCTCAAATTGGCCGCGGGTACTCTGGCTGGCAGTCGATCAGTTCGGTCTCCATCTCTTGGAACACCGTTCCAGGAATGCGCTTTGTACCTATGAATATAGCAGTATTCTCAGTTATAGCCCCGCTGTTAGTTGTTTGATGATTATCACTGGTACTGACAAGAAGCAGAGCAAGGTCATCCTTACAACGTCCCAGGTATTTATAAACTAAACAAAAAACACTTGCGGAGTACTCAACCATCAACCCCTTAACATACAACGATGAATTGGGGTTGTCATTCATTTCATGCGCCATTGTAGACTGTAAGGAGTCTAACTTATCGAGAGCTTTTTTCTGCGGACGTCGTACAGTACATTATTAGATTGCTCAGTTTCTTCACTCGTGCGTCGATTCTGGTTTATTTACAATGTTTAAATAGCCCCGCCCTCCCACATTCTCATCAGTACCAATAAGAAAGTTGCATCCACAAATCAGCAAATCAGAAAGAAGCACATTGGAGACAGTATTGACTATAGCAGTGATCTCGCATGGCAAATGTTATACTAGACAATATTTGAGTTTAGTAAAAATGATAAATAAGTGTCCTCCATTGATATTATCCATCAAACTGATTAAATGTTATATAACACTCCAAATTTCATAATAAAATCTTTTCTTTCTTAGCATGCACATAACTGTTCGGTTGAGCCAAATTAAGTAGTATTTTTCGAACGCATCAAATTCCGTTTCATTTGTATGTCAAGGGGTTAAGTGTACAAATTCATCCATTCACAAATGATACGAAAGGCAGAGCGATGTTCTCAAATATAAGCATTAATATTTATCAAATGAAAAATATGTACATTCCTTTGTAAATGAAGGTATTAGATCTTCAAAAAGCCCAG
Organism: Ampulex compressa; assembly: GCA_038496175.1. Classification (NCBI taxonomy): domain Eukaryota; kingdom Metazoa; phylum Arthropoda; class Insecta; order Hymenoptera; family Ampulicidae; genus Ampulex; species Ampulex compressa. The sequence goes on from JBCFXI010001133.1 coordinate 59,374, forward strand.
AATTAACATTTACGATCAATAGAATTTGCAATTTGTTGTGTTTCTACAACGATAAAGAGAGATGCTTTCGATTTTTCAGGCTCATCAGATAGCAAATCTGATTCGTGAGTACATGGAGGTACTTCAATCGCCGCCTGAGGTACCTAAAAGGGATTCCACTATCGCCCAACAGATAGCACAGCAGCAGATGCAGCAACCGCTGACGAACCTTCCCGGAGCTGCTGGTGGCCGAAAGTCTCGACCTGCTTCGATGTTACACAGAGGTGCTCCAGTGATACAATCGCAAGCTAGTTAAAATATTAGATAACTTGTTAGGCGCGACTAAGTCTCCCCAACCTGGTACGTAAATAAATTGAAGACACGCGGCGGGACATTGATATTTTTCGCGATAATATTCTCGTCGAGCATCATTCATTTATGATATATGATAGGTAGGTGGTCCGAGTAACACCTGTCTCCTTGAAGGTCTATATTTACATTTCAAATACTATGAGATTATGATTCATGCATTATCGATATTGAAGAACGAAGATAATAGTGAATTTCCGGCATACAAATTAAAGTTCAAAACACTCGATTATTCTTATCGTGGGTTTTATTACCATTGCGGATCGGAGTATTTTAACATGGATGACAGGAATACATATCCAATAGATTCTCCGAAAATATTGTTTCCGTCAATCGAAGATGTTAATCGATTATTCTTATCCGTTAATCGATTTCTTATCTAGTTTCGTGGATATTGCAAAGTTAACTGATTTTGACGCGGGAAACGAGGATATATTTGAATTTCGTCATCCTATCATTTTCGACCTCTTGATTTCAATTGAAAATACCAGTCTATTGTCCCTGCTTCAAACTTCATAGACATTGGAGAGAGTAGGCCGTTTTGACGCGAGAGACGAGAATATGTCTCCGGCACGTATCTCCAAAAACTTTCGACGTATCACAGCAGAATTTCTGCCAGCGATTAGTTAGGTAGTTAGTTGAATGAGTTTCGGTATCAGGTTGCGGTGAGAACACGTCAGGAGCTACGGATGCTTTATCGGCGAGGCCTACCAAGCGACGAAACGCAAACGTATCGTTGTTACGATGGCACTAGCCTAGGAATACTTATTTCTTCCAGTATTTATTCAATTAGCTTAGACTTCGAAAGACGTCAGGAATTAGATATCGCCACGGAAACGTAGATTAGTGGACGGAACGACAAATAACTGCCATTAAAATTTTAACACGGGAAAGCTATCGAAGACTTTTTCTATTTCCATTTTGTCCGTCGTCGTCGTTGCCTTTTTTACGAGGGATCGCCGCATTTTTGATAAGAATTTTTCAGTGCTAAACTGCACGCGACACCCTTCAGTGCCGATCAGATCAAATCAATAAGTGTCGTCTTAAATTCTTACTCCCTGATGATAACCGTACTTTTCTTTCCATATCAACCCAGACGATATCGTCGATCCAAGAGCGATCAATGGACGAGGATAAAGGATTTCGCTTTTCTAACTGTATTTCCAATATTTTCATCAAACTTATCCCGTTCTGAGGGTTATTATCAAGGGTTAAATCGTTATTCATGAGTTATTACGAATTGATTCATCGTACGGATCTCTTTACAGAGGTGAAAGAAAAGCGTGAAACCAAATAAGAATTGTCGTAATGTCGGTTTTTTTCTCCTCGCGAACTCGTTGATTCTCGACGGTAGCGTTCCGAGCTACGATTAAAGTTTTGCATCTTCCAAAGATCTAATAGAACCGAAGAAACATATTTAAGGTTTTGCTTAAGAGATATTCACACTTAAAGACGTAAATTCGATATTTGCATGCCTTTAATCGATCGTTTTTAATCCGCTGATAACGAAGAATCGATTTACGAAAAATACTGTAAGATCGTAAGACATGATAAGAATCATATTCGTTCCGAGTCTATCGAGGTTACTTCGAGCGCCGATTAACCCTCTTGGTAACCCACAATATTTCCATGACTGTTCGACGAACACCCTGGGAGATACGCATTTTTGAGGATATTTACTGAAATTAACGCATATTTAACACCAAACCTACCAGTCATTTTCTGGATATATTTATGTACAGCAAATATATCCTTAGAGGGAAAGAGGACTAAGAAAGGATATCGACAGAACGATAGAACGATTCACGCTCCGCGGTAAAATCATGGAGAATCCAAAAAAAAGATGCTTCTCTACAAAGTACAGCAATTTTTCTATGAAACCACTGACCGCTTCGGTAGGTTTAGTGTTAAAAAGGAAGCGAAACTCGATAAAACTCGTATATTCCTTTTCAGTAGTATTATTTTCTATGAATACTCGTATTACAAATATAAGTCATCGTTGCGTGTGTGAAAATTGTTTTACATACGAGAAGCCAAAATATCGGCTTAAGGATTCCCGGGAAAGACAGCAGAGCCTGTATTTCGGCTTCAGGGTACAAAGAGGGTTAAACGCAATTTTGTATACGTATGCAACGAGGTAATTTTCGACGAACCGACGCTCGTTTCCTAGACAATCTCCCCGCGCTATCGTCGTTCTTTCCTACAAGGCTTGATATCTCTGTTAAGAGCGAGAAGGGATGAAACTGAAGAGAAAGATAAATGTATAAGTCCATTTACGCGATAAAGGAAAGTAGTCGCGCCCAGATATGCGGTCGCATTGCCCGGACATGCCACAAAATTGCGTCCAGAATCTTTCTTTCTTAATTCTAACGGCGATTAACTGCGCGTTATCCTGTAAATAAGAACGCAACGTAACCGTAATATAAGAACAATATGTTTCGCGCCACGTTCGCCAATGTGTTAAATGGTCGATCCTTCGAGGAAAACGAAAAAGATCCATCCTTCCACATTTACTTTTTTTTTCCTTTTTTTTTGAGGGGTGGGGGTTAGAACAGAAGGTTGGTCGCATGGCTTGAAATTCTCATGCGGTGCCTGTATTGTAAATACAGTGATTATAATTTCCTTCTTGGTCGATTGCCGGGTAAAATGAATAAATGTCGATGCATCGTACGCGAAATATTTAGGCAGAAAATAAATGAAGAGAGTCAGCGATTAATAAGATGTTCTTAAATGAGTTTTATGATTACCTTTTTGAAATAGATATACATCGTAATTTGATACATAAAGTTCAGTTGTCAGAACACAAAAATGATTATCAATATGTAAACATCACGTGCATACAGTAACCGAGCAATGCATACACTATGTCACATAATTACAATCCACGCATGGGAAACAGAGAAGCACGATTTATTCATTGGATTAGTCCTCGACCAAAACGTGGTTAAAATAGGTAGACACGTGTAATTGAAATTGATAAAGACCATTTAAGGCGTATTGTTTGCAGTGAATGTAAAGTAATGCAACTTAATTCTATTATACTAAGGAACAATACAATTTAAAGGGAAGAAATGAATTTCTAGTAATAACATAGCGTTTCAAGGTTGAGACGAATGGCAGAATATACAGCGATTTCGTTTTGCTAATAAGAAACAAAATAACGTGTTGTTAGTCAATCGATATTACTATTTCAATTTTATGTGGTCAATAGAAATGCTTTAAGGCGACTTGATAACTCACCCAGTTAACGGATTAAACGCATCTCGATAGTAAAATCTACCGAAGGGTCGTCCAAGAAACATTGGAGTTTGCCTATTATGAGTTTATTCGGATCAAAACACGAGCGGCGTTGTGTTACAGTTAATGGCGGAATTACCACCGATATCGTGCCCACAGGACCGAGCGCAAATAGTGACGATAACGACGAATTTGAAAGTTCCAATTGCGCTATTAAGATACTTGAGGTGTAGAATAATAAATGATAAGCGAATCACAAAATTGATTAATTCCGTTAAATCTTCTACGAGTCACGATAATATCTAAGTAAAACATCATTCGTTTATGTTGCCCAAAATCGGTTATTGCTTCATCTGCAATTTATGAACAACTGTGAATCAAAGCATTACTTTATAATAGTTAAGTGACCCAATGTTAATTATATCCAAAATCTTGATTTCCTTTGTAATATAAGTCTATGCAAGAGAACCGAGGTTGAAATATGACCTCTGAAACCTAAGAAATGTGGGTTGTGGAGAATTAAATTTCTTATCGCTGAATATTTTGACTAGAATAATATGTATTGCATACCTTTAGCCCTGTTTAATGCATACCCATATTGTCTCTATGAGGTACAAAACTATCAAATTGTTTTATTACTATTAGCACAATAATTCTAATTATCGGATCTCCCTTGTCAAAAATAATAATGATGCAGATAAGTTAATTTTATCATTCGGAAAAATGATTCTTTACTCAACTATCGCAACCGTTTGAAGGTCAGATTCATTTCCATCACATTTCTACCATTTATTTGAATAGTTTACAATACACACGTGACGAAAAATTGATCACCCGTTGCAACCGATGTAAGTTCGCCGCTTAAAAAGAAAAACTTAACATCCTCAAATCGAGTTCATTGCGCTGTTCGCCAATATACGAGAAAGAGAATATGTCACATTGAATAAGAACTTTTTAAGCGAGGCAACAATTTGTCACGTGCCTATACCTGCTAAAAACAGTGAAAAAAATTAAGCAGACATCGATCTCACTATCAAGAATACATCGGTATTATACTTTCGAATAGCGAAACAAGGAACTACCTGTACGCATCGTTTAAGGTTCTACCCTTTAAGTATCGCTCGAGAGTAGTTCAAATTTGTCGTACGACCTATTCTGATTTCCTCTTTCGGAGTTCGACTGAAACCCGACGAGTGCAGAGACAGACTGTGATCCGCTTTGGGTGTCCTTAGTCTTCGAGAGCTGTTTAACGAGTGAGACTACAATTCGTGCTATTAAAAAAGAAAAAGAGAGCGAGAGAGAGAGAGAGAGAGAGAGAGAGAGAGAGAGCGTGTGTGCGTGCGAACGTGTGAGAGAGAACGAACGAGTGCGTGGTGCCCGCGAAGCGATGCATGTATGATACTTAAAGGCAAGACGCCCTGCGGCGCCTGCCGTACGTGTAGCTTAAGCGAAATAAATTATTGGTTGACGATGTTATTGAAATATTTAAGAACGAAAGACGCTCTGTATATAAGTATATATAAATAGACACGCATACACGGAGTACACACAGGGGTTGGGAAGGGAGGGTAGGGTGGGGGGGGGGGCAAAAAACTTATCTCGACACACGCCTCGAACGTACAAAGCGCTAAGAGGTATACATGCCTACCTATTATACAAATTATACATACATTATATATAAATGAATATATATATACATAGAATATTAATATACTCGAGCTCTGTATAAGGATACAATAAATGAAAGCGAAGCTTTAATATTGCAAGTATCTCAACAGCTGTGTTCATTGTGCTCCCGCCTTATTCCATTTTCTCCTTTCGTTTCCTTGTTATCGGGCGTACAACTTTGCTTTCGCGGTTTTCTTCCCGAAATTCGAGGCTTTACTGTAAAAATAACTGGTTTTGATTTATTGAAAACTGATTCGAAGTGTTGTCCATCGGTGTCTACTACTTTCTCCCATTCTTCGAGCAGCGTACGAAGCTTGCATTGAAGAAATCACTACTTATCGTTAAAAGCATCTGTTAGAATATGGCAAAAGCACAGTTGCTCATTAATATAAAGTCAACTCATTGAGAGTGTCAATGCTGAAGAACGAGTAGTCAAAAAACATTTGGATGTATTTCATATATTTTATCACCTAACCCTCTACAGACGTGTATTTTTTATACGTAGTACTTTTTATACGCGTTCTGAATCCGCGTAAATGGAGAGATCTGTGCAACTCTTGCTTCGTGGAAAATAACGAATATTTTTCGTATGATACGGGCGTTATTAAACGCAAGTACTATGCATATTAGGATGCCCGTTCATGATATCAATGAACATATTTGTGAAGCGATGATCCCGCTTATTTCTTGGATTTTCTATAAATTTATTTCAGATCTATCGAGAACAACATATTTAAGAACGCGAATCACTGTGCTACTATTTTCAGAATTTTATTATTCCAGAATTTAATTTCCTTCCATAACATTTATTATTTATTATTTAAAAAATACATTTTTTAAAGGATGTTTAAAAAAATGTTGAAAATCTGAGAAGAAGTCTCTATTTCTTTTAACTTTATATAGGAACTTATCGTCGAATCAAAATTTCGATTTCTTCGATCTACTACAATGATTTTCCTGCTTAAGATTTACTCGTTTTTATTTAACGTAACATCTACTGTTCTAAAAGCGAATTTTTAACCACTAGAATTACCATATACATATTGCATGCAAAATTATTCAAAATTGATGGACGGGATTCAAAGCTGTGGAAGTCCAAGTATCGATCATAAACTATCCATGATAGCTCTCCGGCTTTACCTTTGTCCGCTGAACGGATTATTCAGAGGAGGATAATAACGTGGTTTCATCTTCATATATGTATATATACCTTGAATGTGTATATATACTTTTTTATTTATAATTTTTTTACACAATAATCAGACAAGTAACAGTGTTCGCTCCCGTTTGCGATTGCCCGTGTATTCGCGACACAAAATACTTTTACCTTGGCCATAACGTACATGTATATATGCATCTGTGAAGGTATGCGTAAATATGCACACAAACATAAACATATATACACGCGAGTGCGTGCGCGAGTGTACACACACCCATTGTTTTGTTTGTTGGGTACAATTTCCGATTTGCCGGGAGGGAACGGTCCGTGACAAAAACTTGGGCAATCGTTCGCGCACGCGTCATCATTTATATATTTATAATAATAAAGTTAATAATGATAATAATGATGAAAATCGCGAAAGTAACGATAACATTAATGAACGATAATCGTAACCACATAGCTACTAATATTAATAATGGCGGAACATAAATTAATTTGTAATCGCAACTAGTTATTTGGATGCTGATAATAATATACGGTAGACATAAATATTCGCATTTAACAACGTTTTCTTACTTTCTCACGACACCCCTTTGCTTCTTGCTGATTCTCTATACTTTATACACGTATTGTTTAGTTTATTCGCGATTTTTAATGTGCGGAAGGTAAGAATTTCTTCCATGCTCTCTCATCGTCTTCTTCCTTCGATTCCCGGCCAACGTATTCCTGTACATCTTTAATCGTGCAATGGAATACTCATTTTCAAAATATTTGAAGCCCGTATCAAATTTATAATTGGCGAAAACACATCGTGAAGTGTCGGGAAATTTTTCATTCCATTGGCTCTTTCCAGGCCACGACCACGAAACAATGTCAGCGCTTATTACATATGTAAACCTAACGTGTACCCAAATTATATATGTACATTGAAAATTTCATATTTTGGTGGTGCCGTCATATTTATAAATAAATATCTATTTATTTTATATTATTATATATTAATATTAAATAATTTATAAATATATTTATACATAAATATGACGCCATAAAATAAGATCAAACCAAAATGTTGTATCCACGTTCTAATAATCATTTTACTGGAAACTAACAAATGTCCCGTGACTCGTGTCGTTGCAAATCCAGTGAGCATATCGTTACAACACAAGATTCAACTTTCGGCCATGGACGAATATCAAGATACCTACTTCTGAATACCTTCTGGGCGCAGTTCATCGTTTATTTCTGAAAATAATTCTGCACCTATACCCAGTGATAAATACAAGCCTCATCTGACTAATTTGCAAGCGCACCAGTCGCACTTGCCAATCACTCAGAAGCACTACTCACCATCGACCGTTGTACATTATCTTCCATGAAAACGAATGACTTCATGGTTTTTTTTTTTTTTATCTAATTTGATACATATTAGATCGCGCGCATAGAAAGGTTTGAACTGCAGAAGATTTATTTTTGCGTATCCTATTTATTATGCGGTACTTCTTATGGTTTCTTTTTTATTTCTGTAAAGAAAACAAGATGAAACTTTATACGCGATAATAAAGTCGATGGACCATCGATCAACGGAAGAAGTAAGTTCCAGCGATGTCCCATTCTTGCCACATTCGCCCAGCAAGATTTTTAGTGACAAAAATGGCAGATCACTTGAATCATTCTAAAGCTGGCTCGATACGCAAGCGATATATTTATCTAGTCGTTCAAAAAATAACATTCAATATATTCCGGAAAATAAATTTCTTATTAATAAGATTTGTACATTGCCTATGAAATGAAAGAGTATATGAGCTTGTGCACAAATCATCCCTCCTTGCTGCTTCATTTCTTTGATCATTTTTGTCACTAAAATTCCGTATCCCGAATAAATCATCGAGACTCCACAGGAATATAGGAGTATCGCGGTGACAATTCTAAAAAATGCATAAACACGATGATTAACAACACATATAATTGTTATTTTTCTTTTCCTATCGGTTTTATCCATTCGTTCATCCAAACAAATACGCAATAATACCGTACGCACAATAATGTTACACGTTCATCCATTTTTCCACACAATTTCGATAAACACCTATTTTTTATACTGACTCCACGACGAAGAAATATATTTTTGCAAAATTATAGTATCGTCAGGCAGTAGCGTATAATTAAATGAGATCCCTCGAATCTCCATCCGGTTTTATGATAACGTTAAATAGGTGCTAGATGTGCGAAGGTTGGATGGAAAAATGTTGAATGAAAAAAAAAAAAAAAGAAAAGGAATAAGAGGTATTTTGTAGACTCGTACGTAACTTTAATACTAGCCTCGTATAGAACCAACTGTCAAATAACACTGAAAGCGGCAATACATATCGTTCCCATTCAGCATTTTGCGTTACCTTTAATCTCAATTAGAGATGAGAAACCAACATTCAAATGTATTACAAGATTAGCAATGTATTTCTGAAACATATGCACGATTTTGGCTTTAGTAGACACGCCGTATTACCCATCGAAAATATCGATTTAGGTGGATCCACATTTTGGAATAATACCCATTTTAGTTCGCAACTCAAAGGGACATCGCCTCGAAAGCTTGACTTACGAAATTATAGGAATGCTTTGAGTAATGGATGCACGCAAATAGCGATTTCGGTTTTACTCGTGCAGATGTAAGTGGAATACATTCACCATCCTGCGTATTACATGATTTACACGTATACAACGAACTGTCATGGCCACGACGCAGTAACCGTAAACATGCTTTCGCTCGCTCTCGTACCTTGAAATATACATCCAAATAAATATACAGTTGTAAAGTACTTCGATTTCTATAAAAAAAAAAAAAAAAACGACAAGGTACACAATTTTTGTGCGATATACGATTCGTGTTTTACCAAAAAAGATTGGGACTCGAATAAACAAACGTACAATAATAATATTCCTTGCCGCGTAGCACAAAATCGACACCGCGCAATTAGGTCCACCTACAATAATGATTTTTGCACAGAAAATCATCACTGCTCGAATGATAAGTAATCAGCGGTATACGAATTTGTCTCGCGAGCGCGGAGATATTATCGTAAGAAAATAAATCATGAGAATAAATCGGAATACGTGATTTCCAAGAGACCTTTCCGTAGGTATGTACGCGTGGCCCGAGCTCGTGTCACAAGAGGGACATGTCGATATTCAGCACCAGATAGTAACATTTCCTACTCTACAATTAAGATTCACTACAATTAACAATATATAAATACAGTCAAGAAATAAATAATGTTCATTTGTAACGTTTGCTAATACAGTTCTTTCGGCGCATGTGCAGGGGAAGCCATCGCGTAACAAGTCAACGATTTAATTCTCTAGCATCCGAGTTTAAAGTTCGGCGAACTTATCTTGTATATACAAAAGAAAATAAGAAAGAAGCGCTTGGTAACATTGACAAGATTCAGACCCACTGTCCCGACACATTTGACCGTGGACTTTTCCACGAAACCGAATCCACAAAGCAGCCCGCGGTAGTGACGATCGTAACCTCGCTCGTAAACACGGAAATGCCGGATCAAGGAAAACGTAATTCGGTGAAGATCGAATCGGCAGCTCTGCGCATGCGCTCTCTATCACAATTATAAATTAGACTCTTCATATTTCTCAGATCGACAACAATCGCTAATTGCGTTATGTACATGCGTATATGCAATTGATACAAAGATAGGCTTGAGTAGATACTTGGTAGAATCAGCACAATAAACAGAAACACGGTGTATATGTGTAATGCGTATGCTTGCTGCGTGTGTGTCGTGTGTGGAATCAAAAAAGACCACTTTGGCTGGGCACCACACTATTTTGCACCAAATCGTGAAAGGTAATAATCTCCCGCAACGCATGGTACGTTACGTGTCTTTGGCTTCAAGCGTTTTCTTGCAATTATCTCCTTTGATTATGTTTCAGCATTGTAGATTGACTATATGTTTGCTCTTATGCGTGATTTATCTTTGGAGGCCACGCACTCTTTAAGCTTGAAAGTGCGTATTTAATGTGTAAAGCTGAACTCTTAACGTTAACGCTATTAACGCCCTGCGTTGGAAGTTGATCGGTGGCTAAAAAAGATAATTGACCGGAAAGTCTCATAAATAACATAGCACCTGGGGTATCGTTCTGCCTTGAATTTTTAAGATTTATGTATTATAAAATAATTCACGTGGCTAAGTACGCACTTCGAAAAGTAATTAATTATTAAAGTTCGAGTATCCAAGTGTGAAGTACACGAATAAAAGAAGGAATCACTACTTGAGGTATATTCGATAGAGAATAAGCTTTTTAATATTCAATATTCGCGGGACAAAGATTTGTATTGCCTTGCGCGCGATGTGTAAGATCGATTCAATTTAATACGCAATTACTCGTGTTTTCAACGCAGGGGATTAACGATACTCGCAAAATATCCGAATGTATGGCTACAATAAATCAAATCCAATTGGAAAGTGTCAAAGCCTCATCCTCGCTCAGCGCAAGATCTCTTGAAGATTTGTGCAAAATTAACAATTTTCTACATGCGGTGTTGTCGAGCCTATGAAAACGCCATTACAATTCCAGAGATGTTTTCAGTAATGATCACAATATTCGACATAAAAGTGCGGAGAGTGACAGTTCAAGAAGAACATTTTTTTTTCATTAAAAGAAAATAAAAATTTGATTATTGAGCTTATGCTTCAACATTGTACCATCCTACTTCGAGCACAATGTTTAAAAGTGCCAAATTTTGATTCGTCCATACATTCTATTGAACATTACATTTTTCAACCCTTTCGTTCGCTTACGAAACGATAAACTTCTGCAAACGCGTGCATTGCGCAACTAATGAACAGTTGAAGACCGTGTTGAAGATTTCGGCCATGATGCTTGTTGCTTTTAAATAAGCACCGATCGTATGGAGTGCAGAGCTGCGTCCAGCTTCGTACTCTTGAGGGTTTCCATCCTTTCAGAAACAGGTATATGAAACCTTAGCAATGCACGTAAGGACATTCGAGAGCGCAGTTTGTACAATGATATTTCCACGCAAATACCATGATGTATTCCTCGATAAATATGTCAAAATTTGTCACGGATACACCGTATCCTTTGCATCAATGCTGGGAATAATGACTTCCTCCCTTGCACTCGAAGAAATAATCGTACGGTCATATGTTGTCCTGCGTCGCTTTACTTTCAATGGCATTCACGTTGGCGATCGTACGCGGAGTACCATCGCCCTTCGTGTGTGCGTACCCGAGCAATTTACATGGTGTTTATACGCGCGTATAATTTGACATATATGGGCGTTTAACGCTAGAACTACCGTCCACTATTCCGACTCGTCGTAATATAGCATCACCGCGAAAAGAAAAGGGGGCGAGGAAGAAGAGTACATGGATCCATCTAGCCCTTTGCGGTCGTATGTCCACTTTGAGCCACCAAAGCTTTTCTACCGTTACAGTCCTATGTCTGCTCTCAGCCACCACAGAAAAGAACTCTCCATCTCCGTTTAAGATATATCAGTTCACACTTCCTGTGAAAGAACAGAAATTGCTAAGGAACCTATTCACCAACCAATACGGTGCTCCTATGAATTGGAAATAACGAAACCTAGTATAAAGACCATGCGAGACGAAAGTCATGCAAGACACCCTGACGAGTAAGTCGCTTCTCGAGTGCAAAATTCGAAACGATATTTTAGAAATTGTGTTTAAGTGTAATTAGGCATTTTCGTATCTTAAGGTATTTAAAAAATAATACTCTAAAATGACAAAAAGAAAATTACCGATCAAAGTGTACCGTGAAACTGAAAGTAGTGATGACAAGTTTTATTGTCTTTCACGTCAAGTGTACGCCTATTTTAGGTTTTATGTTTGTCCGAAAATTGGTGGAACAACTTGTAGGTGATTTTCGTGATGGAGCTTTTTCATAATCAGGAAGACCATCGCTCTAGGATAAACAGGAAAGGTTTAATGGCAAAGTACGTATATCGTGGCACTGTGAAGATGTAAGGAGTAAAGATAGTTCTGTATATTTAAACAGAAAAATCAAGGGCGGAAGACGCCAAACTAATCATTTTTGCAAAACATGTTCTCAAAAGTCTGGCTTCACATTGCAAACTACTTTCAAAAATACCACACGATGGGGAAATATAAAATATAATTTCTATATAAAAACATTAAAGCAAAACATATTATTGTGTAAACATATATCTAAAGTTTGCAAGAGAATTAATCAATTTTGTTGTCCTTTCATGATCTTGCATATTACATATTACTGTTCGTTCGACGGAAATCAATTCCGAGCAGCATGTCTCCTATATATAAATTCAATACGTCCGCAAAGGGTTAACAATGAGCGCACTGCGATAAAATTATGATAATTCTTCGGCAATGCAGAATCATAAATTTGGAAGATTTCCATAAGAAACTACAGATCATTTTAAGCACTTCGGTAGTTCTAGTGTTGACCCTCTATAACCGATATTTTCTTTGAATATCGACACTGACGACATACATTAACCCCCCTTTCTGTGTAACCGCTTAGAGAGAGAAAGAGAGAAAAAAGGCTTAAAGAAGGAAAAGCTAGAAAGTAAACAATTCACTCAACAACAAACAAGTAGGTCTTTCATACACTATGATCTTCCAGACTGAAACGAAACGACAACCGACTTATGAGAAGAGTGGACAAGCGGAATATCATTTTAAAGTCACCATAGGTTATAGAGGGTGAAGCGACCCAAAAAAGAGGCGCCCAAACATCGATCGGCCATTGGCAAAGATAAGTCTGAAAATTGGCCTTCAGCCCTAAACGAGGCAGATCCGCAAGTTGTACGATAAAATACACAAGAGCTTTTCCTTCCATCGCACACGTGCATCGTCGAAATTCCTATGACGATAACGACAATGATATTAACATATAATACTCACGCTACGAAAGTTAACGACAAGTTAATTATAATTAATGTAGTAATCGCTAGTCCTCCACGCATCGATACCTCGCTCTCCACGTTTGTTTATCTATTTCACAATATTACGGACGGCTGCTCTCGTCGGAGGATAAAGCACGACCATGGAGACATTCTCATTACTTGGATCGAAGTATGCGAAAGCTTTCCAATCGGGTGGAGACGATTCCTTCACTTACGATTTACATCCCCGCCCCGCCCCCCCCCCTTTTTTCTCATCCCGAACGAGTAAGCTAATGGTCTTATATCGCGAGATACATTTACGTACTTAAGCAGTGTTGAGTAATATCTAGACACAAATAATCCATATCTCTTGCCTTTAACCGGCGATAGACTTTCACTTTTTGCTCAAACTCTCTAAAATATCGCATATATACACATATTTATATACACGTGTGTATATATGTATATATGTTCGCATGTTCGTATATTAAGAATTAAGCTGAAATTAACCTCTGAAGAAGGAAAACAAACCACGCACGATGGCGGCATTTACTGGTTACTCAGAATTGTTTTCTGTGTCGGCGCTCGAAACATTATACCTGAACACAATTTACGAATCACACTTATTAAATCGTTATCCCTTACCCTTCCTAACCAGAAGACTTTGTACGCATTCACGTAACTTTTTATGTTAGTACAAAGTATACACTGTGCCATTATAAACGACAGATATGATTGCTTAACACACCAAAGAGGAGTCGGTGATCAGATGCGTTCCCAAAGTCTTTCTCGCAAGCATTTTAGAACATCTTACCCAACACTGTGCACAAGCATGATACGATATATATATA
>JBCFXI010001134.1:0-73353 GCA_038496175.1 Ampulex compressa
CCAACATAATTGCATATGGAGATAAATATATGTATCAAAACTGTATGCAGATAATTTAGTAATTCAATGATAATAATAATTCAAGAGGAACCGTTCAGAGACTGGGTTACATGTACTCTGATTCACCGCACTGTCATGCATATTAGTTTCATAAAATTTACTCGCGCCCGCTACGAGCTGTTCTGTTCAGTACTATTCTCCGCCATATGACATTTCGCAAAAGATAAGATATTGTGGAGTACGAGTATTGTTCGCATACCACGGTTTTCTTCCCGTTCATTAGAACTGCACGCACGCGCGGTCGTTTGAGCACCTCTAACTTTTCGCTCCGGTAAGAGGAATGAAGGAAGGGGACTCCCCGTCTTCGTTTGTCTGCTTTCGTTTTTCTCGACGTAATACCCAAGGATGGTGCGCGAACAGTGCGCTAATGCGATTTCGCGAACGTCTGTGCATCGCGACAATAATTTGCAGCGATCCCACCTCGGGATTTCATAAACGAATTTCACGACTTTACCGTACCTCCTTGCCTGGCACGTCCAGAATTGGATTTTGGCTAGATTATACCTCCCTGAATATTTGCCATACGAAAGTGACTATTGGCCGAACGACTTCGTCCCTTCGCGAGCATTATAAGTTGTTCTTTCAGTTGATTATGGTCCACGTAATTTATTGTATAGGAAATTTGGATATAAAATTTTGATCCTGGTAATTTCGCGTTGATATACTGAAGGGTAATTATGGATCGGTATAAATACGACCAATGATGCTTTTGGAAGCGACGATCATTATTAGGCAATGTATGCATCGCGATATAAGTTCCTTAACTAGACGAAATTTCTCGATAAGAGTTTGATTTATTTACATGGGATTGGAACGCAAACTTTGTGGAATTACACATGACAAATCGGAAGAATCGAGTGTGGCATTTGCTTATAAATCGTTCTCGTGCCGTGCCAGTCGTGCTCTTTAAAACTATGAACTACGCACGGCTGCTACGTAAAAGCATCGTAAAAAGGCGCAACCACCGCAACAACGGCTTTTACGACGAAGAATGCAGTCGCCATGGTCTCCACGTTGAGAAAATATATGTCTTTTCGACTTTCTACGATATATAATCGCGGGCGAAAAGTTCTTACGGAAGGGTTTCATGCTTGGCTATTTTTACAAAGCGCTACCTTTCCGCCACGAGCTTCCCAAGGAGATTCAATCCATTTTTCCCCCGAAAAGGAGCCTTTTAAATTTTGCATCGACATTGCCCAATGAATATTTCAACGTCCTCTCCATCGATACGAAAGTATCCGATGATGCGGCGGATAAAAACGGCCATGATTTGTCGAACGTCTCGAGGAATCACGTCGGAATAAGCATTCGACGTAGGTAACGGCCTATGTCGTTATAATAACGCGCTCCAGAAACAAGGGTTAATTTTCCATTTGAACTTCTCCGTAGCACGGCAGGCGCGGAGAATCCCGGGGCGTGGAGAGCTTAAAATAAACACCTTGCGTGATAAAAAACCTACCCGGCGTAATCTCCCTAGTTGGTCATCGCTTCCGACAGTTAAACTCCTTTAACCCCTTTTTTCATTTTCTGCCTTCCGTCTTTTCTCTTCATTTTTTTTTTTTTCTTTTTTGCCCACCCGATCCGCGCGATTCCAGGCCAATAATTACTGTGCACGCTCAAATAGCCCTGCCAGGCTCGTCGAGCCGCGCGACACGTAAAAGGCATCATCGCCTCTTGTCACCCTCGTCGTCGTCATCATCGTCGTCCTCGTAGTTGTAGTCGCAGTCGTGGTCGCCGCCATCGTCGGCCCCGTTCCCTTCGTGAAGAAAATCATTTCTGGATAACGAAGGCTGGACGTGAGGCGCCTCTTCGCGGGATTCTGCCCTTATCGGCCTCCGTGCGAGCCACGAGCATCGACCGACCGCTTCCTTCCTCGCCCGCCCATTATTTTCCTCCTCCATTATCCCTTCGACGGGGGCTCGAAGGTGGCGCAAACGGGATTGAAACTACCCTTGCAATTGTTCCCGCACCTGCATCCGAGATGGGCCGCGCACGGGGCCCGCGCCATTCCACGGGCGCAATCCACGTAGCTCATAGCTCGGGGAGAAAACATCCGAAGGGAGTTGAGAAAGGCGAATGGAGGTTGGGGAGGAAAATTGAGCCGGACGAGGAGGAGCTGGTGAAAAACGATTCCGGCTTTGTGATCCCGTTACGCGACAGGGATACTCGCGGAGGGATTGGGAGCGTATTAAAAACGTGGGCGATAGGAGAACGCAGCGGTATCTTCGTTGGTGTGAGTCCCCCTGCAGTTATTTAGCGGGCAAATGCTTTCTCCAAGGAAGGCCTCTCCGGGACGTCCTTTCTCTCTAAGGACGTCGGGCTATTGGAAGAGTTCGTCTCAAGGCCGTTGCACTTGGTCAGTTCGCCGCCGCTGCATCGCCGCTCTATCGCGAAACCGTGGTTTTCAGGAAGTCCGTATAAGAAGGACCGTGCAGGAAGGTCTTTCACTTTTTCCGAGCCGAGGCTTCGAGTATTGATAATCCGGCGAGATTCGCGATGTTTGACGAAGATCGCGCTTCCTTCCAATACGGCGTATCCCTCTTAAAAGCAAGAGTAGCCGTACTCCGTCTTTTGCTTTTAAACCTCTATTTCTTTGAAATAGCAGCTGCTGCACCGTAATAAGCGCATGCGCTTTATCGTGACTTTTCATCCTTGGTTGGGTTTCGAGTCACTCTTCAACATCGCTAATGACTCTCCTACCGTGGCCAATTACCCACGTATCCACGTAGAAATTATCCGATCCAGTAGTCTGTTTTTACGTCGATGCATACGTAATGCTTCCAGATCCGCTCGGCGAGGAAGGAAGGAAGGATTTAAAAAGGAACACGATGGGCAGTTGTTCACGGGGATTTCCAGGCGTTTCCCCATAACCGCTCGCCACGGGCCTTTCCCGTTAGAAACGCGCGTGTTAACTTCTTTCCCCCGCGATACGTTTCTTGCGCTGGATTTCGTGTCCAGTAAATAGAGCGATACTCCGCAGATCATAACGCGAAATTATTGCGAATCTGTGAGCTTTGTTGGATAAGCAAGCACTCTAAGACAATGCGACGTACCACATTTAAATCCGATACGCGGATGAAAATATTTACGGCGCGGTTCTTCACAATATATTTGGCCAAGTCGGTTTAATATTCGATAATATTGTTCGCGTTCAAAAGAAAGACTATTATTCCTAAAGAGTTTATGCCCGCACGGCCGTACAAGGGTTTCAATGAAGTTAATGGAAAGGTACCTACCTTTGGGGCTCGTCGACGTTTCTATCGAGTATTAAAACTTCTCCTTAATCCAGGATTAGCATCGGCTTTACAGTGCCTCTAGTAATTTGCTTAAGAAATATAGCCATTTAATCGCCTGGCCGAGTGCTCGTGTTGAATTCCAAGTATTTGGACGAATCAATTAGTAGTTTTATTTTCGATCCTCAAAGCGGAGAGTGCCGTTAACCTACGCTTTCTATCCACTTTGTCTCCCCAAGCCAAACACGCGGTGATATCCAGAACGTAATTGCATGCCTTGCTTTGATACGCGGTGCTAGAATATCAGGGCTCGTCAACCGAGTACGTAATTTGTTACTCGGAAAAACAATCATGCTCTACGTGACGAATGCGTCTTCCAAGACGGCCGACCAGAGTTTAACCGCGGTCACACTTGCGGTCACAACGTGACCGTAATTAAGTCAGAGTTCATTTACATCCTGGGAGTTTTTCCTCCTTTTCCTTGGCGAGGCTTAAATAGTTACCGGAGGCGGTCCTCAAAGCCTTGAGTTATCGTATCAAAGAGTAACGTGAAATTAAGCAATTGGGCCATCGTTCATAATGGAAAGGCCACCGTTAATTGCGAGTTCTTCGTACGACTTACAGAGATAATGGTCGTACATGTAACCGAAATTCCACTAGAAACTTAACCTCGGATCGCGTTTCAGAGTCAAATGGAAAATGCCGTTTAACCGTGTTTGATCTTTACTTCCGGCTTTCGTTGCATGGAAACAGGTCAGACATGCTTCAAGAAATTTCTTCGCGATGATTCGCGCCTTTACCGGTCTCCGTAAGAAAGCCACGTCTTACGTTGTTTAACTCTGTAAGCGAACCGATGATCGCTCGATCGAATTAATTTCCCTCTCTTCCTTTCGCAAAAAACCTACTTTCGTCCTTACCTCCCCTCCATCGGGATCGTAAATCACCCACTGCTTCGACTTGAGAAAAAGCAATGGATAAGCAACGGCGAGCCGAGACGAGCCAGGCGGAAACTCATGGACGAGCTCTCAGATGCGTTTAGCTCGAGTTTCGATTTGCAGGATGTAAATGCAATGGCGACCAATGGTCGTTCGTTGCGTGGCCGTTGCGGGCTGAATTATCGTATTCCCGATAACAAATCTGTTGACGGTACGCCCAGCAACTCCGGGAATTTAGTATTGGAAAACGTAGATTCGAGTGTCCGCCTTATGTCGCAATTTCCGACCGATTTTCCCGAGTGCCACTTCGACTGGACGGACGCCTGCGAGCGCGAATCGAAGACGTACTCCCCCGGAGCTCGGGCGCGATCGAGCTTTGCCCGAAATAACGGAAGTCCCCGAATCGTTGACCGCGCCGACACCTTTTCGCGGCACGCTCCCAGGACGCGGCTCGTATCGCGCTCCGGGAATGCACGCCGCCGCCGCTAACACAAATATCAGTCGTGCTGCGATTGTCTCCTGCCATTTCACGAGGAATCTCCTGCACAGGGTCGGAGTTCAGTACGGAATTATTCTACGTGCACCGCGACGTTCTGTACGTTGCGCTCTTTTCTCAGAAGTAAAACGGACGAAGCTCGTTGGGAGATAATATCCCGCGGCGGGGAATTATTTTGTTAAGTTCTTTTATCTTTAATTGAGCGGACTTAACATTTAAATACCGAGCCACGGTATCCCAGGTGGCATGATGCATTCCACCTTCGTGCGGTCTTGCATTGCTCAATCGAGGATACCTGCTAAATGGAGGCTCGTACGTCCTCGGTGTTACGGTTTCCACGGATATTTACTTGTGGCAACTAAGATTTCAGCTCGTCAGGAGCGGCGATTACTCGAGCGAGGAGAAGGAGGCGATGGGGCTGGGTGGGAAAAAGCATCGTTTAATTACGGGATTTGGTGGCACGCCTTTCATCTTGGCTTTTTCGTCCACGAGGATTGTGCGTGAAGTATAGAAAATGTCGTGGAAGACGAGTTGAAGGAATGAGTTGCTCGTTACCAATGAGTCGCCATTTTGACAACGACTAAGTAATTTGCGTGTTTATGGTTATCGTGGATAATGTTCCTTTATTTGCAGCCGTGTATTTTCTCAGCAATCGAATATATTTGCGTCAATGTATTATCGCGGTTGATATACTTTTCCTTTCTCGCAAAAACTCGGATTACGCCATTCGATTGATTTGTATATATTTAACGAAAGACGTCCCTGTTGTTTCTATTTTTATGTGCACGTGTGCCCGCGGCAGACTGAAGTTATCTGTCGCTACCACGCGTAGATTATCGACTGTATCAGCTAATCTCAGATAAGTACTCTACCATAACTGTTAGGGAAAATGAGCGCAATCCTCGTGTAAGGGAACGTCTAATTTATTCGAAGATCATAAATCAGGCCATCACGCGCGCAAGTCGCGAGATAATCTCCGCCCAAAAGCGGAGAAGCTTCTATTTACATCCGACACTTCTTCGAATCTCTCGACCAGCCAGAAATCAACTTTGTTGGAACAATCGTACCGCAAAGTTCTCCGAGTTTCCAAGAATTCCAAGAATTTCCATGTCGGCCTGCCGGGATCTATTTTCGAAATTTTTACGAGTACACCAACGCAAAGGGGCTACGCGCTAATCCTCAAAACTACACACTCATACAAACAATACGCGCTCCAATGGGATAAACGTACGTAATTATCTCCGTTTTCGCGCAAAGCGAGATAGAAGTCGCGTCCAGAAGAAAAATGAGATCCGGTCAAAGGCTACCCCGAGATCTAATCAGACGGTCGTCGGAGCTAGTCGCCATACGAATTTTCTAATCGCAATCAGCCCGTCCAAACTCTCGAGGGGGATCCATTTTGGGACCACGTGCCCATACGGCGCTGCTTGTAAAACGCGACGGGCCTAGACCGCCGCCCAAAAGACTTCAGCTGCTTTTCCCTACCGAAATTCTACGATCCCAACCTCCTAACCTCGATTCTGGCGACCTCCCGGAACGTATACACGGCCTAAATCCCCGTAGAGCCCGCGACTACGAGGCCCCTTGGGCGAAGCGACGGAAGAGGCGAATCCTTGATACGCGCCGACCGTTCTATAACGGCAGAGCTAATATTCGCTTCTTAAGCAAACAACGTGTTACGTAACCATACGGGTACGGTTGCACGGCACCGTGATATAGTGGGATGCGGAAATTGTTGACGTGGACGTCGTTACGCGCCAGAGCCAAATTAATAATGCATCCGGAAAACTCGTCCCGGAGTGATTATCGCGGAGATCCACGATCGGCGCACGGGAGGATTTATGCGTTATCTCGAAACGATGGAGTTCTTCTTACGCCGCGGAATACGCTCACGCGAGAGGCCTACGTGGAATCGTCAAAGTCGAGTCGCGGGGCAGGAATCCTGGGGAGGTGAAGATCGCTCTTGCACCTCTTGGAAGTCGACGGCTTCGAACGTATCGTAAATACGATTCGATTTAATGTAAAGCGTCGTCGAATTTCGAATTGGTCCGCGGATATAAAGAGGAGAGGCGTTTTTTCGCCTTCGCAGCGTGAAGTGGCGGACAAGAAAATTTGCGCGGAGCGGCTCGCGGTGCTTCACCCCGGTAGTTCTTCGATCGTGGAATAGTTTCCAGGGGTCGCTTTATTCGCCCGGCGAGCAGTGCCGTTCTGCGCCCGAGGTGTGACTTGCAATACGGACATATGGATCGAAGCTGCGCTGGAAATATCATTCTCTATAATCTCCGGTCAATTTAGCATATGTTACAAATCACCACGGCGAACGATCGTAGAAATCGATCCTGTCGGCACCCTGCACACGCCCGGACGCTGTGTGTGCGTGAATCGCACTTGGATTACTTTCTAAGCACTTTGTTTATGAGCGGGAGAAAAGAAAATTTAGCATAGGAATATCGATGACAGGGGAATAAGTTTATCGGGCGAACAAAGCGCCTTATCCTTTTCTCCCCTCCGTCGACGTTCTCCTCGTTCGTTTCGCGGTGCTCCTTTCACTCTGCTCTCTCGAGCCGGTGATCGCGATCACAAGTACGTGGAAGCACGTACATATACATAGATACGTAAAAATATATATGTATATATATTTATTTATTTATTCGCATATATATATATATGTATATATGTAAGTATCGACGTTGAAATGTTAAATACGGCACCGCGATCGTAACATGGTTGTGAAACAGCGCGGCATAACGAATTATAAAGTGTCGGTTGCGAGGTGACATTTCTATCCGCCCACGAGTTTGTGGAACGGTCGCCGGGTTTATTTTTTGTCCAACCTATTACTTTGCGCCGAGCCGCGGGCCCTACGGATCTTAGGTAGCAATCGGTACTAAAACGTCAAGTTCGATGTAAACGTATAGAATCAAATACTGCGAGGGAGGCAGAAAACGTAAAGGTCGAGATATTTCAATATGTTTTTTTACACACGTTTATATTCGTTTATCATTAAAACGTGCATTTTTTTAAACAGTTTGAGTAACTGTTTAAATTTTTCTTTCTTCTTTTTCTTCTCCCCCTCTTTGGTTAAGGTGTACATTCACTGATGATTCGAATAATAATAAGCTTAAGTATGTAATAAGATAATGAGCGGAAATAATAATCTTGGTTGAAATTTGTCTTTGCCGAGTAAAATAGGATAGTCATATTTTATGCGCCATAGGAGATTACGTCAGGATCAAGCAACATCGATCGTTTAAGCAAAAATTTATATTGGCTGCTCGTTAAGTGACGCGACAACTATTTATTAGTGTCGGGCTTAGGATGTGCGATTATACGGGGTTAAGTACTTTAGACATTAGGAAAATTATCTTGGAACTTTATTACAGCTCTATTAATACTTCATACGCATGTTCACATTTCAAAGCGCGATAAAAACGCTTTTATAGAAGGATTATGCCGGCAGAAGAGGTAAGTTGGAAACAAGGAAACAACTGTCGAAGTAAGAATCGCCTCCTCGCAGTGCCTTTACTTCTCGCACGCCAATGAAATTTCACGTCGTACCAATATCGCCGTGTACTTCGCGTATTTGCCATTCGTGCGAAGTGTTAATCGCAAGTAAAATCTCCGTTTTCTCGGCTATTGCCCCAACGCCTATTCGTAAACGTTTCTTTCGCGACTGCTCTTAACTCTTGCACCTCGAAAAGAGCGCGAAATAAGAGTCGGATACCGAAAGCCCGATTTCCATTTTCGCCCCTCGATTAGCGCGTCGCATCTCTTCTCTGCCTTCGGGACGACTGTTTGCTCCAGCCTTGATCAGCGATTCCGTTCATTGGAGGTAATGGAGTTGCCTATCTCGACACGGTGCACGGTGTGTCAATGGGCGTTCTGTCAATATGTGTGCACCGCTTCCGGGAAGAAGGGGGCTTGGATCCATTCGAAATGCTCAAATCGCTTGACAACGCGCTTGTGTCGGACATCTCTCAAGACTAACTCCGTCCCCGCTTTCGTGTCGCGGTCGTCGTCGTCGTCGTCTGGAAACCGCAGCAACCGCCGAGACTCCTTCCACGAGATCGATAATACCCTCCTAGGTTCGTCGTCTCCCGGTTATCTTGGGCTCGAGCACTGAAACCGCCTTAGCACCCCTTAATCGTAGTCATGGAAAAAGAGTGTCGGCGGGGATGGCTATGATTTATCAGCGCGATAGTGTAATTATGAAATTAATCCTTGTGTAATTATGAAATTTCCCCGTATATTGCTCCAACGGATGCTCGAAGGTCGATCCTTTGAGTATTCGAAACGTTTCTTAGAACGAGTTCGATGCATAATAATCGAAGATTTGAGGGTGGTTTGTATAATGTTTTTAAGTCGAGAACACGACGAGGACTTATCGGTGTTGCGAATACACAACTGCAATGGATCTCGTTCACACGAGACATCCTTATGAAACTCGAGCTAGAAATAATAGCGATAAGATTATTCGGTCCACAAAAGTTATCCGGTATTTTTCAGTTTTCGCGATACGTTCCACGTGAGCTATGATATAATCGATCCGTAGGCCTGTAAATCGATCGTATGCGTTACTTAACGATTATGCGATGTGAAGAGAGGAGCGTATCTAATCGTGAGCTCGTTCTGGCTTAAATATGCCGGGAAAGGCGAATTTCCTTGTTCTAGGCGCATATGCAATAAAAGCAGTAATTAGCAACCTCACGGTATGAATGATTAAACATAGTGATTATACTATCAATGAATGATAACGATATTAATCTTAGATTCGACATTAACTGTGCCGTTAAACGAAGCACGCCGTTTTCTTGGAAGCAAAGACTACCCTTCATTCCTAGGTTTATGCAAATATACTCGATGGTCCAGTCTTTTGCAGATAAACTTACTTTAACCTTTAATTAAGCAGAACTGGCTTTGGTAGATTTATGGTTTTAAACGCGCCTATTTGAGGAAATTATTCGTATCGACAAAATGAGGTGGTTACCTGCTCGTGACCGTACAGCTGGTAAGTATACCTGAACCTCCTTCTCGGTCTAGATTTGTCGTGATCGGTCGTTAGAAAAAATGAACGGCCCTGGCTCACCCACGGAACAAGAGTAATGGGGAATATTTGTTCATTCTCATAAAAGTTGGTCCACGAGCGAGCCTCGGACGTCTGGAAAGTTTAGTGAAATTGAGGACATGCAGGGAGCCGCTTTGCATAAGGAATAAAAGAAATTATAGCTACCCCAAACTAGTTCTCGTGATGTAAGTTCCCAGTGAATTATTTAAATGGGCACTTAAATCGTGCACAGACGGACGAGATATCGCGTTATATGATTTGGTGGGAATACCGGACGGGCAACTGGCAAAATAACTGTAATCCACCATGTAAAGAAAAAGGAGGCGTACGATAAAAATCTTACAATTCTTCGTTAAAATGTTCCGTTATGCTCCCCGGCATAATTCCCGCAAATCGAATTTTAATCTGCAGCGATTGTTGCCCCCTACTCTTCAACGTGCTTTATTTATATCCCAGAAGTTCGCGATGTATTCGCCATCTGTACCTAGCCCGGATGGGAGTTTAAAATCGGTAATTATGCTGGAATTTTACGCGCACCGCAGGATATAAAGCTCGAAATACTTTACCCCAGAGCTCGCAAATTAAAATACTTCGAGCGGCTGATGCCTCCTGGCCAGGGCTTTTACGTTCCCGTGGCATTAATAAGGTTAATACAATCTCCCGTTCCACGATAATAAGCGGACTACGCGAGTTTTTTATTCGTTGTTTGTTTTACACTCGCAATAATTACCAACACATTATCTACCGCTCCCCCGTTAATCCGTTATGTTGTTTTTCGATCGTATATTTATCAATTAAATTAATGAAACGCATTTATCGCTCGCACACCAATGTTCTACCAGCGCGTGCACGTTTATCGGCACGGTGTGTGCGTCTTTTGATCTCTCCCCTCGATATATCTCCTATCTTACACGGTCAGAAAATACCCGCAAATAAGCGGCACGGTATGAAGAAAATATTGATCGTTCGCGAAGCATCGTTCATATCCCATCGAAATCATCTCGCTGCACGTCCCTTTGGAGGGCCACGTAAGCGATCGATGTTCGGTGCGACGTCGAAAAAATGTCGTTGTGTTTTAAGTCTGTCCAGATTCGAGGTTGAGATAGTACCGTGCAGGAGGACCACTCTGCACATGACGTTCGCAGAGCGCGCATGTAGAGGCACGGCACCCCATGTGAATCGTCCAAGGGCCAAGGCGGAATATAATGCACCCCTATAGGGCAGGTGGTACTTGCCACATAAATACGAACACACGGATCGGCTAACAGGCAGGTAGAAAGAACGCCGATGGAACCACGAGCGCATTTGTGTTCGGCTGGGCCTTTACCCGGCTTATGGTTTAACGGAGTCGACGAGGGCCACCCCAATGATTCGAAATCCTCGACTCGGAAAAACGAGACACCCTCGTACCTTCCCCCCTCCCCTGCGCCCTCCTCCCCCCTGTACTCCCTTTTTTCTACCCTTAAGGAGGTAACGCACGAATAATGCCCCTCTCCCCCTCCCCCTACCGACCGGTTTTCGTTTGTCTCTGCCTTTCCTTCCCGCAGGATGCTTTCGGGAGAGAAAGAACACCGTGCAGGCATCACTGGTACTATTGTGCCAGGGACTAACCGATTTTGCTCTTTCCAATACGTTTATCTTAGTCCCAATTGCCGTGGCGCAATTCCAAAAACAAAAGCATCATCGAAGACGAAAGTAGGGGTAAGGCGGTCGAGGATGCGCGAGATGGGCCGATCGAGTTTCGTGGGATTGGCCTCGATCGATCCTGTCGCTTTGCCGCGCTTCTTGTGAAATATTACCGTGGATTTAGACTGTTAATTACGGGATTTCATACCGCGGTGTAACTCAAAGGGGGGTCGCACTCGCGCGCGGTTTTATCGTGGGAGGCTTTTTTTTCCACGCAAAGCTCGGAGGAAGAGCGAGGAAGCGCATTCCCCTGTCATTTCTATATCGCTTCCCGCAGTCAATATATCATCCATCGTGGCAAAAGGGAAGCTTGGATAAAAGCGGCGCAGCTTTTGGCTATCTGGCAACCGGCCAACTATATTCCCAGCATTATTGCATATTGCTTCCTAAGTGCACGTTATTTTGAAATTGGACGCCGCGCGAATTTATGACTATATTTGACGAGGAGCGCAGACGAGTCGCGGAAGAGCTTGTCGCTGTTGTACCTCGAAATGCTTCGAGGCCTGCGTCGCGCAGAAATCGTAATGTTGTTTGAGCAAAGGCGGCGTCCCGTATTTCGGCAATACGATGAAGGACGAGAACAATGAGCTTCGTTAGGGCAGGCATATCTTCAGTTTCGAGTTCTCCGGCTTGTTCTTCAGCCCCTCGTCTCTTGCATTCACCTGCCTCGTGCAATGCGAAGAAAGATTTTACTCGCTCGCTACTCCGACGAAATTATCAATTGCGATGAAAGTGAGGCGCAAGAGCACGTGCAACAAGTTCACATTGACCGCATGGAAACCGTTGTTTTGACAAATCATGAAACGCAATTTCCTTCTGTCGCTTCGCGTTTCTTAGACTCTTATTAGTATTTTCCTCCTTATTTTTTAAAGAGGAAAATGTTTCGTATTGAAGTTATACGCATATATATGTGTAGATCTATGATTTAAAAAAAGTATCTAATAATAATAGGAAAAATAGTTTATTAAATCGGTGCATACATTGCAATTCCGTTTGATTAAAAGTAACGATAATTCTGCACAGCTGTATCCAATAACTCGAAATGCATCGTTTATAAGGAAATATTCGGATTCTATTGTTCTGGTCGGACATGCTTGGATTGGCACGTATCTTTGTCACATTTAGTCGTGCAAGAAGGAAGGGCTGTCCTTTCTCTGTACGGCCATTTGACCTGGAAATCGATTGAAACCAATCGATCGAGGTGCGCGTTAATTTTTCTTTATATAAAGCCGTACAAGCTCACTTGACATTTAGGGTCACGCGTGGACGCCAATCTACCTTTAAGATGAGTTTACAATGTTTCCGTGTGGATACAAGTGTTTACCAGAACTCGTAAATCGATAAAATGTAAGGATGCTTAAACATTTTACAAAAATATTGGACCACAGTTGATTTATTACTTATGATCGCATAGATAATGCCCGTTGTATATCTTGACATTTGTTAGACATGTGGAGAATAACTAAACTTTCTATCCCGAAAGTAGGGAATAAAGAAGGAAAGAGACTGTTCTTTCGTTCTCATTCTTGTTGTTAAAATTTATTGTTATATACTCTATATTTCAAGAATATCCTTGTAAATCGAACGGTTGTCCAGCCATTCCAATAATGCACGGTTTGAAGTAAGAACAAAATTCGGCGCAAAATGTGGATCTTTGGTTGGAGGCATCGAGTCGAGGGAAATTTAGAGCAAGGAGAGCATGAAGTTTGAGGAAGTGACGAATACGAGAAAGTCATGGCGAGTGATTCCGTTTTGAAAGATACGTTCGAAAGTTACGATAGACAATCGAGACCCAGAAACAATTTATCGCGCGCTGAACCAACGACCGCACAACAGTGTATGCTTATCGCGGCCACGCCTAATCGCTCTGATTACGGCACTGTCGGCGCCCCGGATCCTTAAAGTCCGATTCACATCGTTCTCAGCCGGCATAAGTGCTATTTATACAGAACCTTATCATCCTTTTTCTACGATACAAAAGTAAGCGAAGGAACTTCTTTACGGCTGGGACCGCGATATTTATTCCTCGGCGCTCGTACTTTTCGCTTGCAGAGCGTGAATCATAAAAAATAGGATCAGCCGTATTGCCGCATGTATTTGGTTAGCCATAGAAAACGATATCGCGCCAAAGATAAACGAGTTTGTTGTTGGTACGATCTTGTTCCGTCTTTACTATATTTGTCCGCACGATTTTTGCGTATCATTTTCTTCAACATGCGTGAACCGACTTTATGTTCGCGCAGAACTTTTCGTCAAAGAAATCACTCGGCTTGCACAGTGAAAGAGCATAAAAGACCATTAGCAATACAGTGTGAGTAATGATAATAAGCCCCACGATACGTCTTATTTCCGCATTCAATAGTCTCATTCATTATAGAGTTTGGCTAATTTAAGGTACTACGTGCAACGCATACGATGACGAACGTGTACCGCATAATAGACGTGTTTCGATCGATCATAAGTGGCATGAGTACGAATAGCGTCAATATTAGGGCCATTATATGTAGAAACGGACTTGTTTGCAACGCTGGACTGACGTATTAATCAACGCTAATCATTCCACGTGTCATCGTCACCGTATCAAGTAGTTGACGTTACCGAATAGGATTTTATATCCAATGGTCTTTATTTATTTATTTATTCCTAAAAATTGTTGTTTGTCAATTCAGTATCGCGTAGCTCATTGCACATTAATGATGCTGACGATATATTCGGCGCGTACGTTTAGGCAATCTAGGTGTAATAGACACTCATGCATGGCATCTGTTCCACGGAATGTTTAGTCTTCATAGATAGTAAACCATATCGTTAAGCGCAACCGATAACCATCCACCACGCGCCAAGCGCCGCACCGTGCATGGAATAATTCGCTAAAGATAAGAACCGCAATTACTTATGGAACGGTTCACAAGGTTTCCTCGTAAAGATCCACGGGTCATTCATTATCGGCCATCGGATAATCTCGCGTAATGTACCACCGGAAAATTTCAATCAAAAAGTGTCTTATTGCCCGAGGCAATGAAAAAAAAAGTCCAACCTTCGAAACCATCCAAACCGAGTACCAGCCCAAAGAAATCCATCGACAATGCTTCGCGACGTTGCTTCTCGAGCATCTTTGCACGATTCTCGAAGATAATTCCTAATATACCCCGTGGAAAGAGCTTACCCCAGGCATATATCAATGCAGAATCCTCGAAGCCACTCGTAAGATTCATCCTTCTCGAAACTTTCCCGGTAGCATATAAGGATCAACTCTCGGATCCTTGCCCAACTAGACAAAAGCCCGGTCCAGTCATCCACGGAGAAGTCGACCTTGCTCGTCGATCGCGTAAGAAACCCTTGGACGTCGCCAGGCGCCCGACGTCCCCAGAGCCCCCCCCCCCCCCCAGTGGCACCGCCTGTACCTGGATCTATGATCCGCGATTCAGGATTTCGGAGCCTATGCGCGAAGGCGCGTGCGCACTACGCGCGGCCCGCTTGCGCGCGCACTCACACTGCCAGGCCGAGGCAGTGGGGGCGCGTGTGAGTGCACACGGGCGTCGCAAGAAGGGAGGCAGAACGGGCCGAGTTCGCCGGCCGAGAGAAAGTGAACCAGTTGGCGGCGTTGCCGAATTTTACAGCGCTGCAGGGCGGGCCGTTGGTGGGGCCGTCGGTTACCTGCCTAGAGCCGGCAACCGCGCTCTCGGCACCCGCCGATTATGCCCGAGTGCCGAGCGATTAATTGAGTCGAGCCGCGATTTTTGGCGAACCGCTTTTTCCGCCCCGGAGCCACGGCAATGCAGCCGTGCATGCAAATACCCCCGCACCGCCGACCAATTACGCCGGCCGGTCTTAATTGCTACTCGCCGGCCGAGCTTCCACGCGAAACCCTCGGCCAGAAATGAGCTTCAGCCCCCGCTGCCACATGTCGCGGTGTTTTTCCTTACCGCGCCTTAAGGGATAAGGAACTCTCTCGAAGCGCCATCCCCAGGAACGGCCCGACGATGAGTAACGTTCCACGTTGGCCGGGCGGAGGTCGTACCGTGGCTTTACAGCGATTACGACAGCTCGAAATCCTCGGGAGATAGTTTTATAGCTTCGCGATTACACAATTTGCAAAGTCAAGAGTGTGGGACGGTGTGGATTTTATTTGGGTTATTTTAAAGGATCCACGTTTATCTTGCTTGTTTACTGCCATTCCTAAGTTCTCGCTGTTCTTATTATTAAGATGATAATGTGTATATCTTTCATTATCAAAGCTATTCCGTATACCCTTTACGCCTATCCCAATTTCTCACGCTTTATTTATCTCGTTCATTGCTGTTGTAGAGCCGTGCGCCGCCTTCCTTCCCTTTCGGGGACGCTTTGTTTTTCGGAGCATTATTTAGTTCCGGCTGTGCGCTTAATTGCTCAATTATCGCGATTCTTTTTGCGACGCGCCGCCATTGATTCCGCGTTCCTCACCTGAATTAGAGGCGAGCGTATCGGTTGGAAACGGCCGGCCCGTTACGTGCTTTCGAGCAGCTGGAATTAACGAACCGAAAATGCATTTTTCCGCGCGCTTCGGTGTTGTTACAACATGTTTTGCCGGTCACTTTGATTAGCAACTCTGCTCGGTGAGCAGCGCGCCTCGGAGATTGAACGTAGAATTCCGAGCGGGGAACGTTGCGAAGGAATTGGTGGAAAATACGACGGCATAAGAAAATGATAGCTTTGAGCACGATGTATTTGCACAATAAAACGTTTTGTACATGCCACACGAGGACTATACTTAATGCGCGTTCCATCGACAGCGAGTAATTTTATTGTCCACGACGAACATTCGAGGCATCTTCTTTGTCCCGCGCTTATCCCGTTGAATCTGATAATCAAAGCGTTTTCCAATTGCAATCAGCGGATCTTGCGCCAACAGTTGCCTCGCGAGGGAAGATAATCCGCCTGTCATTCGGTGCGCGATTATTTTGTCTGCCTTGGGAATACGGTTCCGTATAAGAATATTGGACTTTAACCAATCCTTGTTTACCGTACAATTAACGCACACCGTTAGAAATAATCAGCATAGCCTTCCCTGCGTTATCTAAACGTGGCGAGATTTTTGCTTTCACGCTACCGACGTTCCTTCGCTTGATAGGCGAAAGACAGAATCATCAATTAAGGCGGTAGACAAGTTGTTTACCGTCTAAGTTCGAAGGGTAGTACACGAGTGACGGCGTGTTTACGTGAAAAAAATCAGTTGCATAATTACCGAGTGGTATGCAGAATGAGCCCACCTCCCATTACTGTCTCCGCTCTCACGAGCGTTGTAAACAAGACACTTTTTTCAATAATTCAATCCAATAAAAGCAAAGATATCCTCGCAATCGCGCGCAAATAGTTTGCCGATCCGCTCGAGGCAAATCGCCATTTCCGCAAAGCGAGACTCGAGGAAACTCGTATCTTTCCTGTACTCTTTAACGACTTCGCGTTTCCCTCCATTTTCCTCGCCTCCCGCTCAATTCCGCGGGGCTCCATTGGACAAATCAAACACGGGTTTGGCCAGATTACGAGCAAACCGAAATGATCTGTCGGTGTGTCGAATTGAAATTAATTAGTCCTCCATCCGCGAATCAGATCCGAGAGGGGGGGGGGGGGAGCGTAATGGATCGGTCGGTAAGTTACTGGACGGGTCTAAGAGACACGGTAATTTATTGCTAATGCCTGGGCTCCGGGCTGGAGATTCAATTTCGGCAGTAAGAGGGGTAAAGAGGGGCGAAGAGTGAGAAAGATCTGGCTGACAGTGGCGCAAGGGTGGCGGAAAGGAGGAGGGTGGGTGGGCGAGGGGGGATACTGCAGAGGACGAAGAGTTATTGACCTGCGCGGCGGTGAGGTCCTCGGTCTGAAAGGGGTGGGTGACGGCTTGCAAGGACCTCTTTGAGGACATTTACGTGGCGCATGGTGCTCGAGACTTCCTCCTGCCACGAAAATAGAACGTATACTATTGTTGCATCCCTCTATACGCAGAACACGCCCGACCAAATGAATTTAGTCGACGGGTGGTAAACCTCCCTCTCGCTTCCTTCGGTGCTCACCAATAAGAGCAACGACCTGAATAGTTCACCGGGTGGCGGCCACGAAGTTTCGCTTATCCCTCGTCGCCACCGACAATATTCTCCCTCGTACGGTTTATTTCTGCATTAAAGTTTGCGCATTATTTATCACCGTCCTCGCTTCAAACTCGCCTCTTTAATTCCCAGGGCATTTTTGTGCGCAACACTGTAATTCTTTCGAGTTAGCATTACGGTTACGTATCTCCTATGATGTACGTTATGCCTATATGGAACATCGGTATCGAGGCGTAAATCAATATATAACGATCCTTGCACGAACGAACGAGCGCACCAACGTAACAAAGTCACGTCGTTTCACTCTCAATGGAATATTCCCAGGTTAGCATAGTTAGCGCGTTAGTCTTTTGCATCGCGTTTCGCGGACAGATATGGGAATAATTCCGGCTCGAGGCAACGTCACGGTTTCGTCATACCGGCATCAAATGCGTCAAAAACTGTGACGGCTTTGATAACCTTGAATCGACCTCGTTAGTGCGAGACTGTATGGTAAATATTATCGAGCACAGTCCCGTGAAGTTTCGTTATTTTCTCAAGTAAAAATCCATCCCGCTCTGATTGAATAAAGTCAGCCCTGGATATTAAGCGACGCGTTCCGCAAAGCGTGATTTCCAAGTGGCCCTTCACCGGTCTCCAGTGACGAGGCGCGCGGTGTGCAGTTATGGGCGATGCCTTCCGCGGAAATCAATACGGTCACCCGTTAGACGGATGCTGTCGCATTTATCTGCCGGCGAATATTCGGCCCGACGTTTTGCGGGAGAAATACGCATTATATAGGCGTGGCATGTGGGCGATCCGGAGTACGCTTTCGAATGCCAAAATAATTATTGCGCCGTTATTACGATAATTAAAAGCGTAATGAAGGCCCCCGTTATTGAGTGAAAGCACCCTGGCAACGCTCGATTACTTCGTCCCGTTTATGTAACGCCATGGAAATAATCGTCGACGTATTATACGCCGATCTACTACCGATCCGGATGGTATTCCGTGCTCGTCGCAGAGCTATGACAGAGAGTCGCCCATAAAACCCACGCCGCTCGTAATGGCTTTGCCCGTTTATTTTTCCCCGATCCCCCTTGCGCTCTTCGGGGGTTAGCCGACTGTAACCGCACGGTCGAAGTTCCTTCGGAAAAGGATTATCGTCGGTGCATTAACGAAAGCAGGCGTACGATCAACGCTCCGCAGATCGATGGTCCACCACCTGGTGGCTGCCGGCTTCTCCCGCTCCCCATCCGTCATTTCGTCTTCGACGCAGAAGCGCGCCACCTCGAGGGCCTCGAGTGGCCTGCATAAATGTCAACACGCGAGCGTGCATGGCGTCGCGGAAAGGAACGTGGGTGCGCGCGGTGTCTCCGATAATCATCAATTTGCACCAACGATAATTGAAACGGCGGCCCCGCTTGCTCACTCGGGGTATCCGATTCTTCGAACATCGAAGAGCGCACGATATCTCCCCGGTTACGTCGAGGGTACGAGCGTCGGGACGCGCGATCAAAGATAAACGGAACTTCCAGCAGACTTTCCCCTTTGAAACGATCGCCAAAGCGTGCACGTAGAAGCCACGCACAAAACCGCATTGCGTGCAACGTAACCGTGACGTAAAGGAACTTAACTGCGATGGCTCGGTGTCTCGACGCGCGATCGGTCGCGTACACTCTCGATACCTCATTTTCCCCGCTTTCGGCTCCTTCGAGCGAACCCGCGGAGAAGGAGAAGCGGGATGCTTCACGGATTGAGCCGACTCACGCCTCGTTTCTGCATAAATTCGTCGAAAAACGCGTTGGCGCTCGCTCGTTTAATCGCTTTTCCAGATTCCCCTCGTAACAGGTGTTTCTCCTCGGCCGTTGCTACCTCGCTTAATTACCAATTAAATGCGGAGCGTTACGCGTATCCAGAGCCGAGGCCTCCGCGAATAATCGTTCGAGCCGGCCGAGTAAAAGTACACGTATCCCGCTTAAAAGCCGCGGCGATAAGCATTTACGACGTGTATCGCACAGATACTTTCGCCGGGCTTCGCTATCAAGCCGGAGAGAATCCGCGTACTTTTATTCGCCCGTCCTCGATACAGAGCTCGCGCTAGGATCCATCCTCGCCTCCGGTAGCGTATCGCGCTTGCTCCTGTGGGCGAGAACGTTACGCACGTGTCGATATCCGTAACGATAAAGCACGCCTCGCGAACGAGCTGCTGCCCTCGGCGGCGTCGAATGCCGACGCGTATTATTATGCAAATGCCCGGCCATTGTGAGGAAAACGGCCGCGGCGTTTTAGGCTATTTCTTCTCGTTAATGCGGAATCATTAACGAGGCCGTAATGAGCGCGGGGACATTCATCGTGAGCGGGCCGCGTTAAATCCGGAAGCCGACCAGGAGGAGAAGGAGAAGAAGGAGGAAGGAGGAGGAGGCTGGATGGAAAGACCGCGGATTCGGAAAAAGCACCCGTCGTCGGCCTCCTACGCCTCCTCGATCCTCTTGGCCACAAAACCGAGGAACAAAGAAACGGCCGACGCTTTCGCGGCAGTCGGCAAGGGGCGGGGGAAACGTTTGAACTTGCTCCTCGTATCGGGCCAGGTGTATGGAGAGAGATAGCGATTGCGTAAGGGATTAACGGGCGCGATTAACGACTTGCTGGAATCTTCGGAAAGGGGAAGGTTGAGCGGTAGAAATGGCAGATTTTTATTCCCCTCGCGTATCCTACGATTCGACGCCTAAATCTATCGAAGCGGCAAAATGACTGCTCGATCGTTTCTTAGAGAAATCTTCTGTACTTCGTAGTCGAGTATTTTGTTATTTCCTTGATTCCACAGCACAGTCTGAATTATTCCATTCGATCTATCGATGTCGCTTCTCAATAGTATTTTTCTTTAAGGATGTACGCGGTGTGTGTGTGTGTGTGTGTGTGTGTGTGTGTGTGTGTGTGTGTGTGTGTGTGTGTGTGTGTGTGTGTGTGTGTGTCCAGAAAGTGGCTGGGAGGTTTGGCGTTAAAAAGGAATGCGAAGCGACCGGTAATTTCGTTACTCGAGCCCCGCCAGTATCTCCGGATACGTGATTGCCCGACGATGATCTCATATCACCGAGATAACCTAAGATTGATCGTGCCTTTTTTCATGCGGCCGTAACTTACGATAACGACGCTGTGCAAATTTGAGTTTTCGCAAAGACTAACTCCCGTTTTTCTCTGTTGCAGAATAAGACCAGCCAGAACCCTACTATACAGTTCCTAGGAAATGAAGGGGTGAGTAACGCTCAATACCAGCGCGATTTTCATCTTTCTCCTCGCACGCGCCTCCGTAATCGATTAATCGCTCGCAACTATCGGGGCACAGAGGCGAAGGGTATAGAGAGGCAGATATAAATCTGCCCAAAGGGGTAATCCATCAGCTCGTCCTTCCGCTTTGCCTAACAGAGTCTACTCAATTATCGGTGTATGTACACTTTCATCGAATCCGGGATTCCCCGCCCGTAAATAATACTCCGCGCGGGGGGAATTAAACATCGGCGAAATTTGGTCTCGTACAATAAACTTGTGTATCGGCCAACGAGTAATTAGCCTCGAAAACTGTCTGCCTCGTTACGCGCAGCAACCTTGCGTCGTGCATTTCCGTGAAGCGCGCTTTAGCGCTCGCGACGGTGACAGCGTTAAACGAGGATACATCAGCGTCGGTGATTAGCCTTCTCGGAAGCGTTTTTCCGCTTCCATTGCACCGCGCGACGGGGAATGTATTTCTTCCTTTCGTCCCCGAGCGTGTAATCCCTCCTGCGACACGTACGGCGCCAAAGGCGATCGAGATCGGTGTATCGGTGCAAAGAGAAAGAAAAAGAAAAAAGACAACTGTAATTACGCTCGACGCAGTGCGGAAGCCAGCTTCAGGAACGCCGCCGGAGCCCGCCTGCCAATTATTGGGCCCACCCGAAAGTACTATCGTCCTTCGCGTCGAGCCTTATCGCGAGGTATGACGAGAGGCAATTTATTCTTCGGCCAATACCACCGAGATTAAGATACACGTAATCCGCCATGCATCGTGATGAAAAAGTGACAGATTACCGCGGACACATTTTCTCGGGCGGGCTTCAAGATGAAAAATACTTTCGGTTCCATCCGCTACGGATCCCCGATTATACGGAGGTGCAGCGAGAAAATGGATGGCGATAGGACGCACTTCTGTGGGGCTGCTGGAGAGGCGACTCCGGCCGGTAGCCGAGCCCCGGGCAATTAGAAATTCCGACAGTCATTCGGGCCCTTTTTGCCCGCTGATATCGGCGCGTGAAATCCTCGGTGGCGTGTCAAAGGAGGCCCTCGAGTGCGGTAGGGGCGCGACGAGGCGATAAAAGCGCGAAACGGTCGCTGAAACGCTCAAAGATCTTTGCGGCCGATACGAGGGGGTCGGTGAAATTTCCTTTTGGCAGACGGCGGGGAGAAAAAGAACTGCGAGAGCCGGAGGTGCGACGTCGCCTGGGATGCAGGATCGCCGCTGGTCTCGTATTGCACGGGAAAGGTGCCTTTTCTCGACGAGGAGGACGACGATGAGGGTAACGTCGGTAACAACGCGGCGGGTGCGACACGGCGTATGCGTGCGTGTAGAGGCAGTGGATACACACCGAGAAGGCTCGTACGGTGAAGGCGATCGAGGCCGTTCGAGCAAGGTTATACACCATTTTCTCT
Organism: Ampulex compressa; assembly: GCA_038496175.1. Taxonomy (NCBI): domain Eukaryota; kingdom Metazoa; phylum Arthropoda; class Insecta; order Hymenoptera; family Ampulicidae; genus Ampulex; species Ampulex compressa. Next base: position 22,218 of record JBCFXI010001134.1, read on the forward strand.
GGCGGCATTCGTTGTCCTGCTCGCGTTCGCTGCTTCGTTTCTGCGTACCATCGAACCCTCGATATCTCGGCCTTTTCATCGCAATCGGCGGACCTCCGCGATGGGCGTATGAAAAGCGGCTCGCCCTTCTAAAATGCAACGCGTATCCCGTATTCCACTTTGTCCCGAGACCTTGAGTCGGTCGCGTGAAAAAATGAAATTAAACAGCTCGGTTTGAGGACAAGATTCGTAAGGTGTTATCTGCCATGAGGCGTCAAAATGGTGAATGAGAGATTTCTTGGGAAGTCATTTTGTTGGCTGACGTACGAAGTTGTGGTTTGACGTGTTTCTCCGTGGAGATATCGTGCGTTGGGATCCGTTGCGCCGTGTCTCGTAATAATATCTCGATCGAGATCTCTTATTCGCAATGTTGAACGTCCTTTTTCCATTTGCCTTCGAAAATGAATTCGAGCCACGCGCTAACGAGCCGCCACGATCGGTGCGAAGTCTTTGGACGATTTGAGCAAGGCGCGACGAAAAATATATGTGAAAAACGTGGCGGCAGAGGTTGACCGATTATTTAAGCGCGCGACAAAAAAGTAGCCTTGCTTGGAACCAGATTTTCAAAGGACAACCTTAGAAACTATATTCGGAGGCGCGATCGTGTTTGTACGTATATTATACCTAACATTTCGGCACTTCTCAGCGACACTGTTTGCCATGGCTCGGAATCGTTTCCGATGATCGAAAGGTAATTGCCCTCGCCGTGGCATTCGGCGCGTTCTTTTTTGGGCGTGGCCGTTTGCTTTACCGACTCGAGATTCTTAAGAATTAAGATAAGATCTACAAAAGCTACCATCGAGAAGATTATCCTAACGAATTCTAATCGCTACTGTCGGTACGTATTAAAATTACGGATATCGAACCATTCATATTTTGCCAGCGTTAACCGCGTACGCATCGTTCACAGGCGAAAGCGACTAACTTTGCTGTAAAAATTTCTTTTAATATTAGTGCTGGAACACTTGATCAATGATTTGTTTTTACATTTAAAATAAGTTTCCTTAACAATAGAATTAAATGACAAAAATTGTTATGGTCGTTGAATACCAAACGAATTCCTTCAAGAGCCAATGAGATTAATTACATACGCTAAGGTAAACCCTTGCAATAATTCAATTTAAATGCGTATGAGAATTGGAATATATCGTTTTTTCATGCAAGGATAGACAATGGATGCGATTAATTTTCCTCTACTCAACGTCTCTGAAATTAATCGATTTACCAAATAAGCGGCTTACATCGTAAACAAATGTATAGCAAGAGCTTAATTCTTTCAACGTAAATCTCGTAAAAGGAGCGATAGTCTCGACATTCAAGTTTTTCGCATATCCTCTCGTCTGCTTCGTTAATTCCGTTTTATTCGGTTTCATTGGCTCGTTCCGACATAACCTTTGACAGGTACTCCTGAAGATCTCGAAGATCGATGCGCCTACGTTGACCTTTTCACGAGGGGCCAGAACGAGATAGAGCCTTAGGGCCATTCGCAATACGAACAGCTGGAAAATTATTCTCTGAGGACAACTTGTTGCCAGGCGGCCGAGTGGACGCTAAATCCTTGATAAAGGATTTTCGACGTCACAGAATGTTGCAACGTTGGCGTTCGCGCTTGTAAAAACGCCCACGCTATTTTCGCACGATCGACCTTTACTTCTGTTTCCGATCGCCGGACGAATAACTTAAATCGGATCGCTCGCACAAGTGGATAACGGACTAATTCGGCCGGGATTTACGAGGGAGGTTTACGTCGCGCCACCAGGATGTTCCCCGGTTAATAATTCGAGCAAGCAGGGAGGGCATCGTGACGCGGTGAGATTTCTAATTCCCTAGCTTCTCCGCGAAGCTCGGTGCTTTCTACGAAGCCAGACACCCACACGTAAGCGGAACCGTGTCCGGGTATTTCTCTGACGCCAGCAGAGATTCCTCTTAGAGTTCTCCACCGCCGATGCGTATACACCCGCTGAGCTTAATCTGTTGTCGCTGCGGTCCAATGGGAGCCCTTACGGATTAACGACTTCTATATTTTCTCGATCCGCGATAAACGACACCGATGTCCTCCTCTTCCTCGTCTTCTTCCTCTCCTTCTGCGTCTCCTCCTCCTTCTTCCTCTTCTTCTGCTTCTTCTGCTTCTTCTTCTTCTTCTTCTTCTTCTTCGTTTTCTTCCTCTTCCTCTGCCGTCACGGCCTTTTCCTTTTATTCCTTCTCCTCCGCTTCCCTGCACGGACCCGCTCCTCTTTCTGCACACAGTGGTTTATCGCACGGCTATTCTTAGAAACGATCTTCGTCTTCGGGAATCCCACTCCCCGTCTACTACGCTCTCTCGCGCCTCGCTCTCCTCTTCTCTCCCTTTGGACTTTTATTCACCTTGCCCCGTTGCTTCCTCGATAGACCAGTGACATGGCCGATACCAAAAGTACGAAATTGAATATCCCCCCGCCAGTCGCGATGGCGCTTTATTTCGAGAACGGCTCCTTAACGTCCTGGCGTGGTGTCAAACGTCAAGAGATTATCCCTCGTAAATTCGGTACCGATTCGCGACGCTTTACAAGAACCAAGTTATCCGCGTCGATGTCACGAATCGGAGCCAAGTTTTTGCACGTTTCCAGGGGAATCGGAAGCCTCGCTTCGGGCGGTGGTGTCTGGGATACGAGAGAGGACACGCGTTTCAGCGACGAGAAGAATGGCGATCCACGGGAGTGGATTATAATTACATTGAAAATCGATACGAGGCTATTATTAAGACGGATACCAGTTTATGCCGTTGTCCGTTCCTGTAACGCAAAAGGCAGAAGTATGTTTACCCGACGCGTCCAGATGGAAAACTCGTTTCCGAGGGCGATCAAGAGCGGTGCACCTTCGGCGAATCGGCTCGATTTCGTGGAGAAAAGTCGGTTAAGGATCGCGATGAGGTCCACCGGTCGACGTTATCACCTCTCGGCCCTTATCTCGGCCGAATGTCCACCGTCCGTAGCGAACAAAGAAAACTCCCTCCGGCTCCGTTCTCCTGGATACGCTCTTTTTATTTGCTTTCGTTACGGGCTCCATCCAGGAGCGTGGCGAGTATTTCCAGCATAATTTGCCCGTTCAGTAGGCGTCCTTGTCGCCGCTGACGTATCCAGAGAGTCGCGTTTTCTACCTGTCTGCATTTTTACGCGCCGCGGAGCGGGTGCAACGGGTCGGGCCAGCCAGCGAAACGATAATTCGCCCGATAGGTGCGCGACGACTGGTATCCGTTTTCCCCCTTTTTTCCTCTCTCCTCTTTTTTTTTTCATTTTCCTCCCTTTTTTTGCCCGTCTCTCTTTTTTCTTTTTGTACCCCCCCCCCCCTCCTTTTTTTTCTCCCATCGAGATCCGCGTCTCGCCCTTTTTGCCCCCCCCCCGCGCCAGTACTACGCCACGATCGTAGCGTAATCTCATGCCGCCGCTGAGCAACTCGGCCGTTCGTACGAGCCTTAGGTTTCAACGATAGTGACTAGACTTTTCCAATGTGCGCCGCGAGCAACGCGCGCGCGCGCGCGCGCACGTGTACGCTCGCCTTCACATTGTTGCCTTTCACTCGGTTCTTACGGACCGACGCTTATACACACGCAGAGGCACCATACGTATTGCCTGGAAACTGCGGGATATCGATTACCCGCCGCCCACGAGTGTTTTGGGGGAAAAAAAAAAAAGTGTATCGAGAATCTGGACGGTGGAGGACTGGCTTTCTGAAAGTTGGGGAAAAAAAATCCGAGCTTCGTGGAAAAACATTCCCGGTTTTCCGGGAATACTCGGCGTTACCATTGCCCCAAAGATATTTTAAGAGCGGATTCCTTGAACTCGCGCACACCTACTCGAAGGCTCGAAGGATACCAGGCACTACTGTGCGCCAGGGGCACGAAATCTTATCGAGCGCCCCGAGCAAACGCCCGTCGATGATCGATGGAAGAGGCGATTAACGGTTTGGCACGAATCTACGATTTTTACACTCGATCTTCGAGGATCGGGGGAGCGCGATGAATCGTAACGGGACGCATGTGCGTGCAAGCTTGAAATCCATCCGTCCGCGCTAAATGCCTCAATGGCGCAGCGCCATCCGCGTTTGCGGGCGCTGCGATCGTGCTTCCTGATCGATCGGCAATGTATGGCGCGCGTATCCGGCATCGTCCTCCGATCGTCTTCCACCAACAGGGCGGAGGATGCTCTTTTACGCTTCATCGTCTTCTGGGTAGAGGCTCCTTTCTGGAATCGGCCGTATGCGCTCGCTTCTGCGTATTACAGCTACGCGTTAAGCCGCTCGTTTCTTTCGCTCAAGGCGGTATCCCATCGGCCGTGGCTGTTGCCGGACACGAAACATCGCTGCCGTAACAGTTACTTTTACGTGTGACCCACTTAGCATTCCAGCAGTCGAATCTAAGTACTACAATGTAAAGTGGGTCGTTCCGAAGGAATTAAGCGGCGCTCGCTGGTACACGCGTACGGCCCTAAAATCAAAGCTACCGCCAGAGACGCGTCGAAGCTAGGCACCGGCGAGATAATCTCAACCTCGTCGGTTCTAATCGATCATCTCGACGGAATTAAATCCACACAGCTGGCCAATTCGAGCCCCACAGTCGCGCTCTTATCTCTCCCCGACTCCCGTATCCGACGCGACACCGGTGTCTCCGGTCTGGATTTTTCGCCGCTTTTACTCCGCTCGCCGAATCCGCGATTGCGAAATCGCAAACCTCGTCCTAGTAACGCAACGGACAGCGGTCGGTCGGTCGGTCGGTCGGTCGATCGAGGCGTAGAAAGCATCGGGAGAAAGAGAAAATAAGGATGGACAGTGTCGAGCGATCCATCAAAGTCACTTTTAGATCCCCGTGCTCTCGTCACCCATTAAAGCCCCGACGTGTTTTTCGCGGCTCAAACATTAACAACGTCGTTCTTCAGCGGCGATTGCGATACGCGAGGAAAAAAAATGTACCTCCGCGTCCCTCGCTTCACGCTCTTCGTTCACGATTCGTTCCACCCTTCGCGACTCGAGGAAATGGACGAGATGCCGCGGACACAGGCTGTTTACTCGAAAGAAAAGAAAGGCGAGATCCACGTTAGTCGCGCAACTGGGCAGGTCGAGCCCTAAGATTAGAATGGTCGAGCGTCGGGGGCGGCCAGCGGCGGATGGTTAAAAAAGCGAAAGAGGGAGTCACCGGTGTCGTTCGGTTAAGGGGAATAACGCGCCACAATGGGTTTTCCCTCGGCCATTTTCCTCTCCCGGATGATCAGCGACGGCCGGCCAGAGATTTAGGACGAAAACTGCCCTATCCCAGGCCCGTTCCAGTTCGCTTTATGGCCGTATGGAAACGTGCCATAACGGGCGCGGTACCGACAGGATCCGCAACCGGCGAATGCGGGACGCCGTGCCTATATAGGTATATCTTTATCGTTGCGGCCTTGCGCGCATGTAGGCGCAGGGTGGGGCCGGGCGGGAGGATATATGCGGGTGTTGCGCTCCTCGCCATTAATTTTCTCTCCCTTTTCGTTCGTCGTTCATTCACGCGACGTTACGTCCATGACGTGCGCGATAATGTTCGTTCGCACGTGCTGCTCCTCCTCGGTGACGTCCTGGAAAATCGCGGGGGCGGCTCTTGCGCCCGTAAGGCCGCCGACCGAGAGCCGGTGCCGGTGGGGAGGGGGCTTCCTGGAAAAACTAAACGAGATCCGCAACGCCACGGCAACCTCGGCCGTCCTATGAATAATTTATCGCCGAAATCGACGCGATCGCACGGTAACGAAGATAATTCATTACGTAATTTCTCGGGAAGCGAGAAACAAGGGGGGTGGGGAGGGGGGATTGGATGGAAATTTACGCTCCTAGGAATACAGCCTCTCGGATGGACAGCGTCGCGAACGTTTTTTAGGGATTTGCTCGACGCTCGGCGGCGGTTTGCATTTTCCGCAAAGAGCGTTATCGTGTCGGCGCACGTTATTTTGGTCGCCGTATCGAGGTGAAGCGGCGAGAGAAGGTACGAGCTGTCGCGCGAAAAAGAACCGTACGGGCTCAATTGGTCGGCTGACAAATAAAATTCTGCCGTCGCACCGCGAGCTGTCCGGCAAAACTGGTTCTAAAGACCTTTGCCAGGCTACCTTCGCTCTTGCCGCCACGCTTACCGTTGGACGCCAGAAAAATGTGTGTCCGCTCGACGTCGCGTTTTGGAAGTTGGTCGAAAGTATCGAGCCGAGAAAGGCGAGGACTTTCGACGTTTGAGGCTTGTATCGAGTTGTAGAAAGTATTAACGTTTTTTTTTTCTAATGGAACGTAGCGAAGTTGAGAATCGAAGCGATGATCGAAGAATCGATCGAGATCGCGAGCTTCGTATGTTCTTAACTTTGCTAGGATGTAAAGCGCTCTCTCGATGTTGTTTCGATGCTATGCGCTCGCTGCAGAAGCGATGGAAAGTGCAAATGTATGGTGCAAATATTGTTACAGTGGTAAGCAAGCTGTATCGTAAAATATTATTGCAGATGAATCTTTTAACGGGTAGTGTTCGATAAAAGCGCGTTACCGATAGGGGGTGCATATTTTTCTAGTATAAATATGTTAAAAACAATTCCTCCAGTGGTTAGCAACGAACGATGGTAGAAATAAATAGATGCTATAATCCGTTAAACGTTAATTTCGAAGTTTCGAACCGGAGCTTGAAATTCGCTTCTTACTTTCAGCCTTGCATATATTTACACGCAGGGATCCGTCGTGACGAGAAACGGTTATACCGAGGCAAACCTGCAAAACTGGATTTCCTTCGTTGGTGTGATGCATACACTGATATTACCTGGCCGCACTGCTCGATATCCCCGCGATTTCATGTGGAACTCCAATTTTAACGCCACTCGATTTCATTCTCGCACGAACATTTTGTTCCAGGGTGCATCCGAAAGCCTGTGCAGCTTGCAAAGGTCCTTGCGCGGACACTATCGCGCGTTCGCATCGCTAAGACCTATCCTGGCGCCAATGGTGACCATAGATCATTAGTTACTCGCCGATGCTTCACGTTGGCGAGAACTCTCGTAAAATAGCCCGCGATCGTAGGTAGTATAATTAGCAATTTATATCCTCTACTTGAAGTTTATGAAAGGAAACAGTATAGTCTGCCTCGAAAGAGGAATGCCCATAATCTTGATCGTATAACGGCTTATTTTTGTTCCTTCAAAAATATGCACGCGCGCCTAACTTAATACGAGAAATAACCCACGAGCAGCCGTGTACGCGTTCGCCAAAATCCAAAGCGAAATCCGATGAAGCAACGGGCGTAAATAATCCCTAGTGGCAGTTAGACCTCTATTCGGAGCATGCGATCGTTAATTTCCCTCGCTTCGGAGCATCCTCCTCGTTTACCCCGTCAAACGTCCGCGTGCTTGAAAATTAAATCGCAAACAGGATTTAAAGGAAAAGAGAAGATAGCTTCTCCCAAGTCTCCGTATCATAATACACGAGGTGTGTAAGTCTCCACGACCTTTCTCGTAGTTTTGTTACAACCTTGTACGAGGATCGAAAGTTGAGCGGGTATCCGACGTCTTCGAGATTCGTAGCGTGTCGGCTTACCCGAGCGCCGTGTAAAAAAAGAGGAGCCTCGATGTATGCACTCGTAACTTTGCGGGGGCAGGCTGGTATCGTCCTTTAGCGCTTGAAAAGGCGTCACGTCGCCGGTGGCGTAGGTCAGGCACCTAAGATCCCCGCCTACGAAAGGGGGGAACACGCCTTGCATCGAGTCTCGCGAGTGTCTCGTCCTCGGCGATGCAACGGAAGCAGGCCGGTGGTTTTTTTTGCCGGACGAGAAGGAGGACGGGGATACCTGGTTTTCCGCAGGACGAACCGCCAAAGTCCGGCGCCCGAGGATAAGGCGGAACGAGCACGTGCCGCACGCGACTTTCCAGCCGCGCGGTAGTACGACAATTTTGCATGAAATATGCACGGCCGCGTCTCCTCCGGCACCTCTTCATCGGTGCTTCTTTCCCACCCCCTCCTGGCCTCTCTCCTCCAGCCGTTGCCACCCGCCTTCATCCACGGCCACCCTCCGAGGGAAGAGCCTCACCTGAGCCCGCGCACGACGAGGGCATGAATATTTTACCCGCCCACTTCGCGGACCGATTTGCCATCCGTGCTTCTTTTCTACGCCGCTTTTCCATCCCCCCTCGGAGGGCTGGCCCGCCACAGAGCCTTGACACTCGCCAGCGATCGGTCAAGCCGTTGTCTCGTAACGACGCATCACGCTCGACACGCGGACCGCGATGCGAGGCTAAATTATACGAGTGTATCCAGTGGCACAAATCTTGGTTCAGACCTCGACGAAAACGAGCGTGGTCGTGGTTACTAAGAGCAACGAACACCGGTGGTCGATCATCGTATATATCCCCGCAGCCTTGCGTTATGCAGAGTATTCCAAGAGATATTACCTACGCTTTCACGATGCGCGACTCTCATTTTTTTGCTCTTTTTCTTTCTTCTTTTTGCAGCGATATTGGTTCAGAGAAATGTCGGTGGGGGGATATATATTTGAGGATATTAGGTGTAATTTATTTTGTTGAAATTAAGGGTCTCGATGATGAAAGTTTCTTCATCGAGAAGCCGTGGTATTGAACGATCGACTACGATGCGTACAGCGACGAGGCGAGTCGCGAGGACTAGGGTTAATCGTAGTGCCATCCTGATAACATCATTTTTCGAGATCGAACGCAAAATGGCGTACAGCTTTAGAGATCGATGATTCCTCCCCTCCCTGCTCGTCGATAAGCGGATAACGCTGGATTTATGTAATCAATGTCTCGAGAGCCGTTATCTGGGCATGTGGTATGGGGGCCGATAAGGTCCCTCGGAGCTGAAGATGGCGAAACTTTGACTTCGTAAAGTCATGGCAGTTTTATCTGCGTATTTTCGTCGATGGAAATTATATAAACTGCGTTATCGCGTATTCGAAACGAGCACCTTAACGCTTTCCGTTCCACGATAACGATCATTTCCGCCTGGGACCGAAACATATTTTGTTTAGAAGATTGCTTCTGCATACAAGACGCGTCGCGAAATTTCGGCTATAATATTTTGCCACTTCGATTTCTTCGCGTACCGTTCCATGGCGATACTTCGACTCGTGGAAATCACGTCTACCCCTTCATGGTATTCTAGAGTAATAGAAATGCATACGCTATATTCTTTATACGTTATTACGCGAATGCTCTGAATGAAAAAATATAATTATACGGTCCAATTCACATATCCGTTGTATCGCTAACCTTTAGTGGTATCTCTCATTGGGCAGATACTACGCCTATTACAAAAAGGATCAGTTTTAACGGTAATAGGATACCAAATGTCAGGCTACGATCAGCAGGTGTGATCAAAATCCCGTAAATTTTTGCCGGACGCTAGATCCCCGCGATACGCTTCCAGTCGGAGTTTAAAAAATCGCCTCGCGTCAGAGAATACCGTTAAGCAAATTTTCGGATAATTAGCCGGTGGCCGATGCCGTTAGAATCAAACGCATAACGATGGCGTAACGGTACTAATCGATGGAGATGACAGGCTCGTATCCACACAATTTCGCGACTCCGATGATCGAGCAATCTTGCCTAGCCCGTAACAAGCTTCGCCTAGCAGGCGTTGCGGAGGTCATTAATTAAGGGGGGATGGATAATTGCGCAAACTTCGCATCCTTTCTCAGGGGTGCCAACGGCGGCTCGACATTATTATTGTCGGCATTTCGCTGCGGCAAACGACAACGACGATTGAAATCGGATGTGCGCCTTCGACGCGCTGCGTGCCACCGTTAATTATCGTGGATAGAGCGCGAGGGGAATAAATTACGCTTATCGATCGCGTGCGTTTCTACGGAAAGATCTCTTTATCTTTTTTCTCTTCCTCCGATCGGCAGGACCGGGCCGCTTTGGCCGATCGGCGCGCCGCGCTGGCAGTCTCGCGATTTCAGTCGCTCGTAGTAATTACCAATGTCTCCTTGCCTTCCACGGCAGGGGAAATTCTTGGTACGGGAAACGGTTAAATTTCTAAAGTCACGGATTCGATTTCGATCGTCCGTTTCGAACGCTTCCGCGTACCGTCCGGTAGCTTGGTCTTTGAACGCGGTAATCGATACCCAGGCGCTGGGGCTGCCTCGTGCGGTTAGTACGTAAGGTGGAATGAAAGAAATATAAACGTAAAACCGGAAGTTGCGCGTTACTCGGCAACAATGATTCATATTTGATTTCCCTTCGAGTCGGGGGAATGTCCTGACCTCGACAATGCACCGCAGTAGAGGTGCTATGTCGATGGATGCGCGGAAATCTGGATGGATTAATTTGGATTGCGGACGTAACACGCTTTTCTAGCCGATTCTTAACGCTGTGGCGAGCAGCAACGGTGTGTACGATTCGCTGATTATTCGTGCAAACTGCGTGCCCGTATACGCTCCGTGCAAAATCGAGGGATAGAATTATCGCGCGATTGTGCTCGCACGATCATCCTGGACGAAGTTAACGCATCCTGCTATCCTAATTATAGCGAGCTACACTGCCGTATAATTTTCCACGATACAGTACCGATTATTACGACTCCGTCGAGCGACGATCGATACGCCATTTTCGGGGTAGATAGGAAAAGCTTGGGCGCGCGCAGCTACGTATCGTTCGCAAAAGTCCTCGAGTGAAATTTACGCAAGGTCGTAGAAAGACGGTGTGAACGATTTAGGCCGGAAATTCCTCGCGCGATCGTGCGAGCGCAGTGCGCCCTGCGTTCGTTCGCACGCGCGCGTTCTGTGTACTCCACGTAATGTCTTTATTCCCCCCCGTCTCTCCCCTGCCCCTTGTCCATCTCTCTCCTTCTCCTCCTCCCTCTCCTTCCCCCCTTTCACTCTCAACGTCTCACCGCCCCCCCCCCTTCCTGGGATCTCCAGTCCATTCCCTCGCGCCGATTCCGCGCCCGATCGTCTCTCTTTTCCAATCCTCGTGCCGGCCCATAGCAACGGTAGCGTAGTTACAGAAATTCCGAATTCATTAACGGCGAATAACTTTCACTCGACGCCATGCGACACTCCGCGGCGCGTTATTCCGTGCGAGATGTACCCAGATCGGTCGGCTCGGATATATACCGGCTATCGCTCAGCATTTCCCTTTCTGGGAAAGGAATGAGAAAAAAAAAGGAAACGAAAAAAGAAAAGGAAAAGAAACATTCGCGATCACGTGGTGCAGTTCAAGGAGCGCATGCGCGGACTCCCCCGGGATTATCGCGAGATGTCGATCGAGGGGCTATGAGGAAAACGCGATAAAACGGCATCGTTAAGATCGATGACGCAGTGTGCAAAATCCTAACATGATGGTTTTCCCAGTGGGGTAATCGAAGAGATCGCTGCTGAGGCCTCGATGGCCTGCGAAGTTAACTCTCCACTCACGGACTAATGTCTGCGATGGCGAATTCGACGATAGTTGGACGGATTTACGGAAAGCAGGAACGAGAGGTTACGTTGTTTTCACGATAGATATGTGGATCTACAGGAATAGATATAGACCGGAACTGTCAAGCGTGTCTTTGTAACGTTATCGCGTAGAGTATTGCGTTAGCAATGATTGCGCGAATTTTCATGAGGATGCGCAATGAACAGTTATTGAGATATTTACTTATCGATCTGAATATGATCGAAGATGGTTGTGACGAAGCGATTAAATGAAGATGAGAAAATCTTCCGGATAATCCACGATCCCTGAGATTCTCGATTAGTTAAAAAAAAACTTGTGAATAATATGCGTATGTATTCTTTTTTTCACGATATCGGCCATTATCGCGCACAGTAAATTTTCCAAATTAACTGCATGTTTCATGCTTCTAAGTGTATCATATCCTATTAAATTATCCGGATTGGGTTCGAGCCATTTTCGGGCGTAACGCTTTATCGTCTCCGATGAATATCCGAGCATAGGTAATTACACAAGGACTGTTAGATTCGTGCTTGAATTTTTAGCGCGTGAGTCATCGAGTGTGTGGAATTGGCAATGCAACACCTTCGGGACATGGTGTAGCATTACGAATTTTGTACGATGTGAAACACGATGTCAGCCGGAAAATAGCCTGTAATCTCCATCCTTTAAGTCCTCTTATCTTATCGAAGGTTTATGTACACCAGTAAACGAAAAAGGGAAGTCCCCAGGTTCATTTGCAAATTGATACGAAAAGTGGCAACGGTAGTTTTATCTGCTTCTATGTTTCAGAATTAACTGTCGTAAGGAAACTGTTTTGCGATAACGCCCGGCGGTTTACTTTGAAAACGACTCTTTGACAAAGTCCGCATTTTCGAAACGCTCGTCGGTGCGACCATTGCCATGTATGAAACAGGAGCGAGGCAAAAATGGCTGTTTCTGTTTTCCAATCCAATGAAATCGACGCTTAATCGCTTGATCCAACATGACGGGAAATTAAATAGTATGTCAGTGGGGTTAAGAGCAGTCTACCCATGTATGACAATATGCCGATATCGAGGAATCGATGGGCCAAACATAATTCGAAGAGAAAGGATCGAAATGATTATATCCTTATCGCAAATTACTTCCTTTCTTATCGCTTGTGCACAGTATTTGGACAAAAATCAGTTATAGCGTACTAGCTACCCGATGGCCCGTAAACTTTGTCCCTGAATAGACGAGTAGCGTTATAAATCCTTTATCCTAAGCGAATACAAATATTTTACAGCAACAGTACTTTTATATAAAGGCTTGTTTTTGTGATGAAAAGCCACTAAAAGCTCCGTTATTACATGGCGCATCGCGATGTGTCTAAGGAAGCACGTACATCATTGTTGGATTTATGTATATAGCTTTACTTGGCTATGAATATTATATTTTTTGTTATACGTTGTTTTCGTTAAAATAAGAAACTTCATGAGAAATAACACGTCGGAAATTTTGAGGAAGACGATAATTTTATTATCGCTCTCCTAATTTATCGAATTCACCTTGTGCGTTCCTCGCACGTTAATTATGCATCGTTAGTGCATCGACGTGACAGAATGAACAACAAGCATGACTGATAATTCATAAACAATGATCGATCAATATACGACGGTCATAAAATATTTGTGTATGCCTTATTTTGCCATAATGTATTATGCGCCTTTTCATAACATAAAACGGTTTAAATATCTGTCGAACGTAAAAGATTGAGAATTATAGGATTCTTAATAAGACAACAATTTTCCGGATAAGGCGTCTGCATTTTGTCAAACCGTTTACAGATTTTGATCATTGCTGCATTACTTCGTAGAATTAAATTATCATGGATATAATTACCGAGAGTATAAAACATAACCTTGGAAGTATATAATCCCATTGTCAACATACAGAAATGGATCTCAGGTTATTTATAACGATGAATGGAATCTTATCGATAGCACTTGGACGTTCGGACGTGCCTGCAGCTTTTTATTTTCCATCGGGTCAAATCGCTTTTTGCTGAACTTCACGATACGTACTTTATAAAAATTTCGAGAATAATCTGGACAAGTAATATGTTATTATCGCGAATTACATTTGCCTGCTCTCGACGATTTCACGTTTTCTTGTGTGCTATCGCGCACAAGACATGTAGTGTTTTCAATAACTTCGACATTCAAAATTGTGAATAATCAACGTTCAGACCTGATGCCAGGCGTATCTATAAGGCAGATAAAAATTGCAATGTACATTTAAATTTGAAGAATAAACATTTACCAGCAAAAGCTTGTGGTAAGAAACACCGAGTAAGATTATCGATTAAACTATTCTACTTTCAACTTAGGCGTTCCTATAAGTGCCTTTATCTTTCGTTCTAATCAGGTACAATACATTTCGCTGTCCCCCAGCTATCGCTTTAAGCGCAATACTCATTTTGACCCTATGTTGTAAAACAGAATTTTCTAATCATATCTGGCATGAAACTAGACGAATTCTGCAATATACACTAGCTCTGTTTCTCTCTATTAATTTCTACACTTCTCGAAAAACGATTAGCGCGTCGATTATTCTCATACCGATATTACCGGGTAGACCAAATAGCATTGCAGAATAAACAAAAGCCAGATCTACGATATATGTACATTTCCATCACATTGTGCGACGCATAATCAACCTTCTTTTCTTTTTTTCACTCCTTTTCTGCATAGAAATTTCTATAAGTCTACAAAAAAATACGTATGCAATATTGGGTAGAAGGTATAACATAGCCTCCATTATTTAGTTAATGGCTCTCATCTCCCCACTCTTCACACTCATCTCAGTAACAAACTCTCGCTCGAAGGCACCGATCCAATGGCCTGTACATCGAGAATCGATCAGACGCAAGGAATTGGAAAACTCTCAATACGTTTTCGAAAGCCACTGCGTAGCTATAACCAAATTTGACCCGCAGAAATTCATTGGAGATTACTTTACATTGTGCTCACAGTGCGCCATAACTGTCGGCACAGCTGATCAAACGTATCCTCGTTAAGCGGCCTTCTCGTCGATAAAAAAAAAAAAAAAAAGGCGCAAAGGTGAAACAGCAAGAATGTAAACGTCACCCAAGACAAGAATGGAAAGTCTGGGTATGGCCAAAATCAAAGGTCGAGGGCGAGACCTGGGAAAAAAGATCATCGCGCGGACCATTATTCTAACGAGGACTCTCACCGAAGACCTTTCTAATGTTCTTGCATGGAAATCGGCAAGGACATGGTCTAAAACTCCGTGGGCTCGTTAACGGATCTGAAAGAAAAACGTATTAGAAAATCTTTGGCGGTGAACGAAGCCAATCATAGCTCGCTGGGAAAGGACGCGCGGGCTTCATCCAAGCTCCTTTATGTAAACCTTGACGCTAGATCCGGATTCTTGCGAAGCGACAGGAGGGGAAAGAAAAAGAAAACAGAGTAGGAAGGGTGACGCGTCAGAGGGAGGGGAGATAGAGTGAGTGAGGGAGGGGCAGAGGGAAGGAGAGAGAGAGAGAGAGAGATATCGCGGTTCGAAGAGAAGGGGTAGACTTCTGTTCGGTTAAAGAGCTCTCCCGTCGAATGGCGAGAAGGGACGAAGGGGGTAAAAGGAATGGGGGGGAGGGGGAGGGGGGATCCACGCGCACTTTTAGATCGGCAGGAGGGAAAAGCAAGCACCTCGGCGAAAGTGTTCTTGTATATTGCGCGCAGCGGCCCTCACCTCCAGAAATGAACGAATTTAATGGCGACTGCAAGAAAAAGGACGTGCTTGCCGCAATAATTACCGCATTCGCTGCGCTCTCTTTTTTGCCGGGTGTTTCATCATCCTGCCAGATCTCGTACAGCGATGGGATACGTCCCTCCCGCCCCCGCTGGACCTCGGTATCGATTCGTGGAAAAAGTGCGTTGTATCGATCTTACGCATAATCTTCTTCCGTAGTGTACGGAGAGAGAGTGGCGCGCTGAAAATCTCGAGCGCCGTGACCACGAGTATTTGCTTTCAAAATCGATAAACCCCCGCGCCACGCAGAAAGCTGGATCGAGAGGTGCGCTAAATATCATTAAATATCCAAGGATTGTACCATTTAAAGAATAGGAATATCCGCTTAAGCCTAAAGAAATTGTACGGAGAAAGTTCTTCGCAATAAACAATCGTGCGAATAGTTAAAATTCCTGCTCGTCGAGGTCAACGGGTAAATCTCGAAGAATCTCGTATTTGAGTTACTTCTCCTCACGTTCTTCGTCATTGTAAGGTTTCGGCCGAAAAAGGGCGAGAGATTTGGGGCAATATTCAACCAGCAGGATCGCTTTATAGGAACAGCGGTCCGGCGAGGGGCTCTCGAATCAGCTTTGGCGTGGCGGCGGAGGGGGGAGGGGAGCTCGATAAAAATGACCTCGTTTCTGTCAAACGGAGATTAAGTAACTATGTACCAGCCGCGTTATACTTCCTTTCACTGCAGAACCCAGCGCGCATAAGAAACGTGCCGGTCCGCACGGCGGTCCGTCGTCCGCGTTCCCGGTGTTAACTTGTACCTTTACTTACAATATGCAAAACGGAAACTCGGCCATTGGTAGAGGGTGATACGTGATCACGTGTACGCAGAGACGCGCATACCTAATTGCATGCCGCGGGGAACTCGACTGGTTTCGATTTATGGAAGATATGGGGGACCGGCCGAAGGAGAAGACGAAGAAGAGGATACAAGTAGGAGTATCTTTCTCTCCTATCCGGCAGCCATCCCCTCCCCAGCATCTCCTAGCCGCCTCATTCTGTCGCCTACCTCTCCATCTTTCTTTGTACTTCTCTCCGGCCGTCTCGCTCGCTCTCTTCCTACCTCCTTCTCCTACTTCGTGCCGAAGGTATGTAGGCTGTGCCACATCCTTGCCCGGAAACCGTTACCTTGCTGGCTTTACACTCAATGGAGTTCGCCATACCGTTGTTCCCCATACACGAATTTCCTTTACCTTCGCCACTACTAGCCGGAGCTTCTTACGGGCAAACCGCTCAGCTGGCCAACTGTCCTTTTTTTCTCCGCTTCTGATTTAGACGCCTCTATGCTGCATCGGGATTACCGACACGCGAGTCTTTAAATGAGCAACATCGCTATGGGAGGCCGTTTTGTTAAATCGACGAACTCAAGTTTTCACGATGCAGCGATGACCGACTTTGGTCGAAAACGTATTAAAGATCGTTAGTGCTCGAACGTTTAATAGTGTGATTAGAGTTCGTTAAAAATCCGTGAAATGTTACGTACATAATTAGTTATTGGCTATGGTATGTATGTAAATATCCTCGGGTGACTGGTTATTCGAGTGTTCGGATAATTATTGCTAGTTTTCCGTCGCGGTAGTAACGTTGAACTAGTTAAAGTGAAATTTGTTTACTATGATATTGAATGAAAAAACCAAGTATGAAAAGCATGTCCGTGCAGTTAGGATATTTTGAAGGAAAACATGCGCTTGTTTTTCGAATTGTTCTTTTTACCCCCCCCCCCCCCCCGTACGCTCCTATCTCACGCTGTGAAAATCAATCGCCGAAACATGCACTGCGAGTAATTCCAACGTGGACAACGAGCGTTTAATTTTGTTCGCTAAAGCAGAAGTACAACAGAATTTTATCACTTAAATAGAATAATCTGACCAACGAAGATTATACTTGGACGTAAAATCAATAAAATTGCATATCCATGATAGATGCGTTGAAAAGAGCGTGTCAGCTTCTTAATTAAAATAGCTTTTATCGTCGATTCTGACGTTTAACGTGAAGGAGAAAATCTGTTCTTGATCGTGGCACGAGAACCATCAGAAGCAACAAACTCGTATATGCATAGAGTTGCAAAGATTCGAGCGAGATAGGAAGCACGCAAAAAGGATCAAGGAAAATTCTGATTCATCGTGACCACTACATGGACGTAAAACGAGGATGTGGGCAGTAACGATATAAGATGAATAATCAATACCAGAGATGTTGTAAGCATTTTGTTTCCTACGTTACTACACGTTTTGCAACCTTCTTCTCTTACTTGGGTGATCTTTTGGATTTATCGGATATGGTATACGATATTCAATAACGATAATCTACATTAACAGCAGACGTGTCTCTCCTTTATCGCAACAGTTTGATCGTTGCGTTTGTCATTGCCGATTTTATGGCTGTAATCATTATCAAAGACATGGCGCACGTATCTCGTAGAATTTCAGAAACTACGGAACAGTCTTTTATAAAGTACTTTGCAGTACTTTACCCTCGAGGTTACTTTTAGTAAGGAATTTAGAGGCACGTACTGGCGATAAAAAAGGCGGGCAGCCAGTCGTGATAAACGGACACGAACCAACGGCCGTTCTGAGTTTCGCAACTTCCACATTGGTAATTTGCATTTTAACCGCAAATCTGATCGCTCGATACATTCGTATTTCAAGTAGGCGACGATATAAAGGAGCAAGTTGATCCAATGTTGGTACCCATGAACATATAGTAAAACCTTGCTCTAAACGTAATAATTGGCAGGGATATTTATTGTCTATTGTAATTCAACGGAATACGTATATCGAATATATACACCATGATATATTGGCATGGTATATGCAAAGGTCATCGATTTAAATATTTATTACTCGTAACTGCTTTATATTATTTCGCACGCGTACGCGTTGATTTACCCGGATAATGACGTACTTATGCATATTGCGTAATTGGAGTGAGAAATGGAATGCTAAAGTCGACAAAATTATTATCCATGATTTTATACATTATTTATTTTCCTAACATTGAAACATTACTTTCTTCGGTATCAAGCACCGCGATATTTATCTTCTAGACGTTGCTAGTTTAAGGCGGAATCGTTTAAGTGTCTGATACTCTAGATGTAAATAAACCTAGAATCCATTACTGCTAACAATAGACTTGTACTCTAGGCGGATGGCACAACTCTACAATCGTAAAAACTTTCACCTGACCGTACAAAAAGTTATACGAAGGATATAGCATAAAATGGTATTACGAAGAAAAAATAATAAAAAACGTACACCATCGCTCGCTAATATTGGAAAAACCACGCGGTACCGAAAAGTGAAATATTTGTACGCGATCGAGTTTATGAGACAAATATTATTCCTGTGTATTCGCAAAATGAACAACGAAAAAAATAATATTCATTTTGTCGAGCCGTTTGTTTCATCGCGGTTGTATCATCCGGGTCTTCCATTTGGAACAAACGGCGAAACAGTCGATACATAGCATGGAAGCCAAAGATTTTCAACCTAACATATATAACGAAAGTTGTTGCACAAGTAACTATAAGGAAAACCGCTGCCGCGTGGAATGTTCACGTGTATTTTTTTGCCATTCATCAAGCGACTAATCCTGCCGTGGTACAGGTTTACTAGTTGCATTCCACAAGAGTTTAATTTCCGAATTTCACGATCATTTACTCGGCTCGGCCTTTATTTGGCGACGAGAAATCTCATTGCCAATTGTCTTTCTTCTCAGTCCTACGACCGGCCGCCCTCCACAGTACTTTTCTAAGTCCGTTTCTATGGGATCATAAACATATCGCATCGTTCAATGCGGGGAAAGCATTGACCTAGGCTATTGTTCGTAACAGGCCCGGGGACTCCTTTTAAGGGAAATCCATATGCCGACATCGACTCATCCGAGATATATTTCCGAGCAGAGGTAATTACACCGGCGTGGCCATTAGCCCGTGGGTAAGAGTACCAAAACGTGGAAACCGAGCCTTTGATGAAACATCAAATAACATCAGCGCGACATTTTTGAAGCACGTGCACGACGACAAGGAGGAGGAGGTGGAGAACGACATCGACAATGTCGACGCGACTAGCCTTTGCGTTGCACCCGTAGAAGTGGGCCGAGAATTATTTATACGTCGGTCGACACAGCTGATCCTCCGCGTCTTCTCCTACCTTTTCTCTTTGCCCGTATTTTTGTGCGGCAAGCCGAGAGAGCGCACGAGAAAGAGCTCTCGACGCACCAGAACGAAAAAGCATATTCGATCTGGTGCCGCCAGAAATAGCGACGCCCGACTGAAATAAACGCCGCAACGTCGCAACGTCGACAAAGGATCCCTCGGTTTTCGTGACGGCGCCGGCCTCCCTGGCATCGTTGTAAAATTACCAGAAAATTGTTCGACGGCGGTGTTCTTCGCGCTCGCCGCGCGTTTGCCCCCTTCGCCATCGGGGATACGATCGACATTCGTCCTTCGAATCCTTTCAACTCTCGCGGTATAATCGCTTATGCAAAAAGGGGGCGTTTTTCGTAAGAAGGCGGAGAACCTGCGGACAAAAGGGAGCTCGACGCACTCTCCCTGGCTAAGGTGCTCGAGCTTTGGCCAGATATAGCGGCTAGTAATAATCTGGTTATTCGCCAGAGGTAACGCCGTCGCGCCGTGCAGAACTCCAATTTTGGGCAATTAAGGAGAAAGCCAGGAGCGGGGAGGCTCGTGCGATTTCCCAAAAAAGCGGAGAAAGCCGAGGAGCTCGGAGGTGCGCTGATAGTGACGTCACTGGTCAATTGTTGGCTCGCCTGCCTACCGGTTTTGTCGGCGCCGAATTACCCGATGTGAATTCCGTGCACCGGTGAAAATGGGCGGATGTCGCCCCGGAGGGGTGGTAATATCGACGCGCGGTGACGTCACGAGGCGCCTGCCGGGCGTGATACACACGGCGTCCGTACGTCGGTGACTTCGTTCGACGCCTACGAAGCGTCTCATCTCCGGCTTTAACTTCCGCAACCCGATCATTATCGCCGCCGTAAAACCCAACCGTGCATTTATGCCTTCCCCTCCTGTTAAAGCCCGATATCACGGCGAATTTGCGGATCCTACAGCGGTCGTACTACCCGAAACGAGAGGGGGAACCCTTGTGGGAAGTATGAAAATATCAAATTCCCGAGCTACCGCGGAAAGTGTTTTAGGAAAATATTCAACCGCGGAACTGCGGCAGGAAGTACAGGGAGACGTATCGGATCGGAGAACCGTGGCGGAAAATACAGAAATATCGAAAGGTGGAGATGTTGTTGAAAGAGAAATCGCGTAAAGTTAACTGCGAATGTAGACGTACGAGCGATATATTATAATGCGTCTCATCTCCGAGCTTAGCTTCCGCAACCCGATCATTATCGCCGCCATGAAACTCAAGCGTGCATTTATACCTCCGTCCGGTAAAGCCCGATATCAGCGACAAATTGACGTATCCTCGGACGGGCACATGTTCCTTCCTACCTTTCCGGGTTATTTAAATTCGATACGCTTATAAATAGACGTGCTTTCACGCGCAACCTATCCGAAGAAATTCCACGGCTCCTTTTCTCGTCCGATGCCGACACGGCGATGGCATCCAAAACGATAAATCGCCTTGTTTATCGGTATCCGCGATTAAACAGCCAAAGGGGAGGAGGGAGAGAGAAAGAAACAGCTGTTCACGCGCAAACAATAATCGAGAACTCGCGCGACGCCGTGCAAAGTGCACTCGTGTTTATCGCGAGCTGTTTCTTAACCGACGCTATCTAACGTCGATAAGGTAGACCGCCGTTCTGTTGTATAATTTTCGAATCTCCCGTACGCCTCGTAAGTGTGCCTCTTATTATGGACCTTATCGCTGTTGCCATTGCGGTTGGCTACCCTAGTGTATTTTTATACAAATTTTGCAGGATAAAAATCTCGGTTCATATAGATGCTATGAAAAATATATCTACAGGTACTTAAGATCCTACGTTTCAGGAAAATACGGCTTGAAATTAGAAATGATCGTTAGATTTTATAGACTAGAGGAATATCCTTTATCGATCCTGTCGTTACTCGCGCATCACTGCGATCGTAGACGTATTTACGGTGCAATACGCCGACATAAGGTAGCTCTTCTGAGGCGCCATATGGTAGGACAACCGTCTACGAAATTCCAGATTTGTCGGAAAAGATATTTTGAAAGCTCAAAGGAATCGATGCCACGAGTAGGGCGGCGTTAAGGGCCTTCTTCTCGACAAAGGGGAAGGCGAAATTCCCCCCAGGATGTCCGGTTTCCCCTTGGCAGTAATCCTCGCGAGGGAGGGGGCAGAGGCAAGAACATGCTCGCATTACAGTGCCCGGTACGCCGTGTGTTTCTTTCCTTAAGCACTCGACTACTCGATATCGAGGCGCGATACGTGATACGTAGTCGGCGGATCAAGTAGGAAAGCAACCGCGGCGCGCAGCACATTGTACGTATACAAAGAGAACCGATTGCATAATCCGTGTAAATGTATCTACCGTTAGCATACATCGGCTATTTCAAAGACTTGTCTCGCTTTCGAATTTATTCGCTCGCCAAAGGTGGCGTAGCATTCGATATACATAAAATTTGTATAACATCAAAATTTACGCCTCGGCGTAAAGCTTCGTTTTTCGAAGACAAAGAACATAGTTTTTTTTTTCGTCACCGTATCGGCCACCCGTAACATCTGCAATTGTGAAATTAAAGGAAACACCGCGATAAGGAATTTTTCCTCCTCGCGCATATCACGAGCTTTACGTCGACGAAGGCTGTGAACGAAAGTCCGTCGAGTCTTTGCTCGATTCGTAATCTCAGATAACTGCACAATGACGCGTTTCATAGTAGGTCGTGCCACCGCGCTTTTGGGAAGACCCGATTCGTACAGACGCTTCATCCAGCGTGACAATCGCGCTGCGGCGTAACGGCAGGAGGACGTTGGGCATCCATCAGTCACGCATGCATGTGAAAATCGTTCTACTCCACACGGATTCCTAACCGTAACTCGATTCGTCGTCTTCGTCGTAGCCGTCTTTCATTGTAAACAAGCCTAAGGAGTCCGATGTGCCTGCCGGCGCTATGTAGGTTACTATCGCAACGTCTGCGCCTCCTCGACCCGCCTTTAAGAAGGTCGTTTACAGCGTAACCCGAACCCACTTCTCCCTCTTCTCCTCCTTCTTCTTGTTCTTTCGTCCTTCCTGCTCCTCCCGTAGCCTTTGCGCCTCTTATTTAATCGCGAATTAGTGGTACAGGAGCGATAAAGATCATCTTGCATTACGAACTTGATCCACGTACAACAACGTTAAACGATATCCAACCGTCCACCACGTTCTTTCGCCTTTCGCACGCCCAAACTGCCATCGCGAAATGGAGGAGCTGCGAATCAACGAATGGCCGATCGCTAAGTAACCTTGCGGAGATATCATTAGAAACGCGTATCGAGTGGTTCGATCGGAGTGAGGTGCCACGCAGAGATATTTTCGCGATCCGATATCGCGTTACGCGAGTACAAAAATATTGAAACAGTGGAACGTGTCGGAGAGAGATCACGTAAAGGTAACTATAAATATACATGTATACGGGAGGCGACATTATAATGCGTCGCGTGTGCAAATCATACGGCTGAATATTTATTCGCCACTTTCGTAGAATTTCTGCGTGGATTTACGACGATTTTGCCAGATATACGGCGCCGCATTGTGTCTGCATAATGCGCCCCTCGACGGCTGGCTCCTCTTCACCCGGGAGCGTGGCGCACGCGCTGCACTGGCTGGCCTCTCCTGCCTCGCGAACAACCCGGAGGCTTTACGCCCGCATCTTCGCAACAAGAATTCCTGCGGATTCACGATGCCCGAGGGACAAAAAAGCTCGGGATTAAAATTTCTAAAATAACCGTTATCCAGTTGGACATCTTGTCCGTCTGTGCATCGATGCTCCTCCCCCATTTCGAAGTTAACGGAATTCCTTTCGGATGTAGCGGATTTTAGGAGAATCATCGGGATGGAGCCACGGATGAGAGGATTAAATAGCAAGGCACTCTGAAAGCTCGTCGCCCTAATATCCTCGCGCTTGCATTCCACCGTGCGAGATCGCGAAATACGATTAACATCGAATCTTGGGAATATTTATATAAGGGGAGAGCGAGCTCAGGAGTAAGGCGTGAGTAAATTTATTCGCATATCGGTTGAAGTATCGGTAGCACGCGCGAATGTCTCTTGCCCGATTCCATCTCTAGATCACGGTAGTGCGTGTGCAGAGATACGCTCGGTGTGTGGGCTTTGGTGGGCGGGGTAGGGGTAGCCCACGTGACTCGACCTCGCGGGTATATAAGCTCGTACGAAGCGAGTAGAATCAGCCACTTGTGGACTGGCTCCGAGGTGCATGTAACTTGCACTTGGCTCGTTGGCCGGAGGATCGAGGGAGGATATTAATAACCACGGCCAGAGGAGATGTGGTGGAGTAAATTCGAAAAAGAGAAATGGCAAAGGATCTCGATGGTCGGGATGTACGAGAGAGCGCGCGATAAAGGCCGTGTGCACGCGTGCAGCCGTGGTTTAACGACTTTGGAAAAGGCTCTCCTACACGGATTGCGGTAGGTCATCGATTTCGATGACCGGTAAATAAATGACGTAGGATTTCACCGCTGGTCGTTGCGCCGTGCAGAAGTGCAAGACGCACGTGCGGAACGTTGCCCTCCTAACGAGAATGGAAAAGTTATGGGCGCACGATATGTGCGTAGAGAGGCTCACGCCTCCGGGCCCTGCATAGACCATTGAGACGTAATTCAGGGTACGGGCTTAAACGCACGTATACACAAACTAATACTCCTCCTTTTAATGGCTCCGGGGATCTCGAAATTAGATCGAAGAAGGAGGGAGGAAGTATTAACGCCCGAATAGAGAGGGGAGGGGAGAGCTTGGATATTCTTTTTAAACGGAAATACCACGATAACGCATATATGCGTGTACGTGTAACGTATACTATGGGGCACTTGGAAACGGGCGCTTATGTCTGTATAAGAATGCGGTGCGTGTGTCACCGTGCATCGGTTTCAAGGCCCTCCGAGCACTGCCTCGAGGATTTCAACTTCTTTTTGTCATCGTTCAAGGTGAGCTCGTATGAGAAAGAATTTTTGCGTCCTCTACAATGCCGCAGCACCATCCCGTGGAAAATACATTGACCCACTGACTGACGACGATTTTCGGCCTATCGCGGAGACATCGGGGCGTAATCTACTAATTACGTCTGCCCGAAGAAGACAACCAAGCCCACGAGAACCGCTTATCGCGGAAACAGAAGTATATTTTTACACTGCTCCGCGGCTCTATTCCTACTTGGCTCAGAGTCACTATCACCGAATCATCGCTACGTCACAAAGTGGAACATTCTGGGTAGATTAAATCCGATAACGCGCCTGGTTGGGTTTCCTGCAACTCCATATCAATCGTAAAATACGACCGACGCGGGTATTTTTACATCGCACATTTGAATTTTATGGTGTAACGACCTACGGAGCGGCGGGTATCGGTTGTACGATTATATTCCAGCTCATGACGTTGGCATTCCGTGTGCCGAACTCTCAGGGCCTCTCCCTGAACTCTGCTCCTGACGTCATCGAAGAGCAGATGCGATATGAGAATTAATGACTCCCGTTAACACGTCAGATTTCAGGTATCCCTCAAAGATATCTTCGCGCTGTGGAGAGGGCGGGGGGAGGGAGAGGTGTAAGGGAAACTACCAGCCCCTCCTACCCACCCTATCGGCGGAAATGTCGCGAGTTTATCGAAGCACCCGGTGCAAGAGTACGACCTAGACACCATCGTCTCTGGCAATGCTAAATATATATGTATATATAAACGCGCATCCCAAACGCGCTTCCCTCCGGCGGGCAGCCCAAATACTCGAGCGAACGAACGATCGGACGATTTCGCGAGCGCCCCGGCGAACCCGCTAATAAAAGACGTTGCGCAATCGTGGAGGTTGCTGTTGCGCGGCAGATAATAATAAGAACGGACAACCGGCGCTGCGGCGAGGGGAGGGGAGGGGGGGGGGGGGGGGAAGGGGGGGTGGCGAGGGCGAGCGCGAGGGGGGGTCGGCGGAGGGAGGGAGGGGGGAGGGGGAGGGCAATATTGTCGGCGGAATCGCCGGTGGCCGCACACGCGAATGCACAAACGTAATAATTTGCTGCGCATGAGTTGTCACGAACCACATTGACGCGCACCAGTGCATCGCCGCGACGAAATCGAAGAGAAACTCTTGAGTAACCCGTGCCATTTACGAGCAACTCGTCATAACGCTTTTGTGCCGACGCCTGACCCTCCGCCGGTGGCTGGCTCGCCTTCCTTCCATCGGCCGAGCCAACCGCGATTACGAGTGCCCAGCGAACCGAGCGGCTCTTTCGCATCCGATTACGGGCATTTTGCTCGAAATTGAAAATCCCTCTCGCTTTCCTCAGCCGCGAAAATTGTCGAGGCCTGAAGGAGTTGCAGCGGTAGAAAACGAAAGGTCGTTGCCGAGGAGAAATATGGACTAGAGAGATAGCCAGGAGGTAGATCGGAGAACGGCTTTCCGGCAGGAGTTAGTCATGATGGATGGTAACCTGTATCCCCCAGCCGAGCTCTCGTTCATACGGCAAAAGCGGGGCCTCCGCCACGAGAAATCCGATCGTAATTACTTCCGGCTCGCCGAGGCCTTCCAGGGGATACCGTGAAAACGGAAATTCACTTTCTTTACCTTGGCATCGTACCTCGATGCCCGCGCAGTCGTACCTCCCTCCTCTGCATCTGTCTGCTCGTCCGTCTCTCTTCGCCCGGCCTACGCACGAAAGGCGACGTTTTTCTGCGATGCATCCAGGATTCCTTTTCCAAAGCCTTCAGGGTCGAGCTCTCGAAGACGTACGAACGCGTAACACCTGCGGCGCAGATTGTCTTCGTATTGTATCCCCCCTGATCGACCGGATGCTTGCATGATCGCACCAAGACCGTGCTTTTCTTATCGCCGATCGGTTTATCAATTGGCCCGCGTGATATTTCGCAAATTGCCACGACAAGTGTACCTTCGTTATTGATTTACCTTTGGGTTTCGCGAAAACGAGTACGCTTTGCACTTGTTTCGCGGCCGTATTGCATTACCCAAGGACACCTGATTCACGTTACTAATTTTAAAACATTCGGGGCGCCCTTCGGCGATCGTTCGCGTTACATTTCTTATCGTATAGCTTCGTTTGCTTCTTCGAAGGAGGGTAATGAGGCGTTGACGATCTATTAGGCACCGCGGTGCACGTCGTTTATCGATTCATCCTTCGTAACGCCTGGTAAAATCGGTCACGGTTAGGGAAAAAAAAAAGAAACGTACGCTTTGCGTTAAGCAATTTCGAGTTGGGTCGATATTAAGCGACAGAAAACGGCCTTTTGTAACCAATGGGAACGTGGTATGTAAAACTTTTGTCTCTTTTCTCTCTCGCTCTTGTCCGCCGGCTCGCGCTGCCGCCTCTATCTGCCTCTCTCTCTTTCTCCTTCCCCACTCGCTCCTTTATTCCGTCTCTCTTCCTCCACATCAACATTGCGCTCGGCTTGGCAAACATAGCGACAGGCACGGGCGTGCGAAGGACGCACGTATACGTACGTTCACGCACTCAAGAGAACCACTGAGCGTATGTAAGATTTCATACGGGTGCGACGAAGCGAGCGCGTGCATATCCAACGGGCGCTGGAGAGAGACAGCAATTACCATTGCCCGTGACTCGTATGGTGTTTTTTCAGCGAATGCTCCAGATACTGGGAAAATACGTCGTCCGTCTGCCCGATCTTAAGGTTTTACCCGCACGTCGATGGCCGTGCGTCGTTTCGATAAATTCGCAGATTTGCCGAAGAGCGTTCGTAGAATAACAAATAGGCTACCCAAGCCTTACGCGCTTGCCGCGCGCATATATATACCTACAAAATGGGATTTGAACGCACTTACGTACACGGACCCAATAAAGTAGATGCGCGAAAACGCTTTGGTTAGACAAGCAGCGCGATAACATTGTCGTTCGGTGTTCTTGTGGGTTCGTGTCGTACACGAGCGAATATATATATCCTGTTTTTCTAGATGGCTTCCGTATTAATTCTGGTGTCGACGTATGTCCAGATTGATAAATCTGGTAACTGGTTGTATACGAGAAACAAAAAATTATTTGTTGGATACATTACGCGTGTAGGGCAAAGTGTAACTTTGTTTTGTGACGCCTGGAGATTTTTTTTTGTTTATACCGACGGACCAAACCAGAATGTAGCCTTGAATTCTAAATCCGGCTCCGATTCCTCAAGTCCAGCCATTTGTGTCTTGTTTTCGTTATAATGGACACGCGCGTATCCCTTCCCATTAAATCCACGCACCGTCGCATGCGGTAAATGTTTGCTTTTGAATTTTGGGAAAAGATCTCGAGAATATAGATACTTCTCGGACCTTTAAGTTCGTCGAAACGAGCCTCGTGAGGCATGCGCGCCTATTGGCACGTATATTCCCGATTCTGACCGTACGTTGAGAAAAATAAGTGCGCGGTACACTTTACATCCGTTCTTGGTTTACTCGTTAAAGTAGGACATATAGAGCACTGGTAAACCATCGTAAATTTTTCCATAACGTTCGCGTTACAAGCTTTAATGCGAAGCAAACGTAGGTTTGAAGACAAGAGGGCGAGTGACAATCGGATGTTATTATCAGCGACAAAGGAAAAGAGAAGGAACGAAAGACGAGGATGGTAGAAACCAGACTTGCTATCATTCCCCACAAAAACAAGTATATTTGGTTAAGACTCCGATAAGACACCTCCTTGGTAAGGCTACACGTATCATCATACAGCACGCCGCTATCTATGTACCCATACTCGCTTCGCGGAGTACTGGTGTGTAATTTACACGCAATCTCGTGAGCGCAAATTCACCAATAAAGAAATATTGCCATGTTACCAGGCGGGCCGATAAATCTGAAATGGAAACAGCGTTCCATGTTACGGAACGGGCGAACATTTTAACAAGACGTCCACACACTGAGACTAAACACGTATCTCTCGATCGATCCTCGAAATAATTATCACAGGTGCATCGAGAGTCGTTTTATTGTTGGCCGTGTTGTTATTGCCGCCTTATCAGCCTCGGTGCACGCATACTTTTTTACTACAATTTCGCGAGACCCGCTATGGATCGGTCCATGACTTCCATAGAATTACAATACGAGTAGCGATTACTGGTATTTTTCAATCGTTTTATCGCTAACCGCTGTGTATTCACAAAGCATTAGATGTGAATCATTTTTCAA
The DNA here is from genome assembly GCA_038496175.1 of Ampulex compressa. Classification (NCBI taxonomy): domain Eukaryota; kingdom Metazoa; phylum Arthropoda; class Insecta; order Hymenoptera; family Ampulicidae; genus Ampulex; species Ampulex compressa. The sequence goes on from JBCFXI010001134.1 coordinate 50,749, forward strand.
GTATTCAATATTTTCCGTAGTACGCTTACTCGTCCACTCTAAACCGCGCTGTTGTTTTTCGCAGATCTTTTAACGATTCGTGCGTAAGACTAAATTTTCCATCAAGCTTCAAGCGTAATGTGATTCCTCTACATGTCCATGTATTTTTCTGCGGTGAGGCGGGAAGCACATTACGTAGAGGATACGGTTTATTCGACACTTCTTGCACGCCGTGTTTCTTTTTATCTCCAGGAAACCTCGTGACGGATACTCATATTCTCCCGGTTTCACATTTTGGCATCTTTAAAGAATCGTAATCTCCCGATTGCACGTCATGGTCGTCACGGTGAAGTAGAAAGGATACAAAAGAGCCTAACCGAATTGAATTACAAAGATACTCTTCTAGTGCGGTCGCGTTGCATCCTTTTAACCTCTCGTGAGGTTATCGATGATTCTTTTTTTATTGTCAATGGTCTGCACACGGTCTTTCCGTACTCTGAAAGAGAGTTTCATACAGTCCCACTTTCATACAGCGGAATTTACGCGTTTGCAAACGCGGAGTTTCTAAATTGGCAAAGTATTACGTACTTTGTTCTCTTCAGAAACCGACAAAAAATAACGCTTGATCCCGATTTATTTATACACTTTCGCGGAATTATTAATCTCGCGGGCTAACGGCAAAAGTCAGAGACTACGATAAGATACACGGGTCAAAATAATATATGCAAGATTTGCTCTTGATTTTGGATTATTTATTGTATCGACGAACATGATCACGGATCAGTATCGAGTAATTCTACCAAGACTGCCGCAAATTTATATCAGCCGATGGAATAAATCAATCGTCGGTGTATCGATAAGGATCTACGTAATATAGCAATATAAGTGGAAATTAAACGTGAACAGATATCGGCCAGGTATCGTACAAACAAGTTTTTGCACTAGGTGTACTGTACTTGAATCGTTTTCAAATTCATACTCATTCCAACATTGTAAAAACGCACGCCCGTAGCAATAAGCGTCAGCAAAGTAGAGGCGAACGACGAAGTACTTTAACGGTCGAAGACGTTTAAACGTTATTTTTGCTGACAAGCAGTAATTATCGTTTCATTGTTTCTCATTATCGCCAACGTACTGGGCACATTTACATTTTTCCTCCCACCATTTCTCAGGGCCCGTTTACCGCCGTGCTTCGCGGCAGGTGCAATCGAACCATCGGCCCGTTTTTTGGCCTATTATGTTCCAATTATAATAATCGCCTCCTAGTAATTAATGCCAATCCTACTTTCCTTGAGCTTAAACAGAGCGTTAAAATTGTCCCTGCAAACGTATCGCTGTTTGCAAAGCTCTGTACACAGAAAGGCCGGTGCGGCAGGCAGGGGTCTCGTCGCGACGAAATAAAAGTCGGGTTTTACGGAAAATAATATTATCGTTGTCGTGCAGCAGAAGGGTAAACGATAGATACAAAGGATTATTATTCTTCCGTCAGTATTGCCATTATCTCGAAGGAGATCGAGGTTGCCGCTAAGATGCAGATGCAATTGATGTTTTCCGCGAGCGTATAAAAAGCGTTCCCTCATTTTGATTAATTTCCCTCACTCCGCCACCACGCCGTGTATGACGCCTCGCACAGTCCGTGGAGTTATTCCTGGCGGAGGCAAGGATAGCGCAGTGCTGTGCGCCGAATGCGCGGCACCCCGGCCTCGAGCCACCGCCAAATTTGGGCGTCTCGTGGCTGCTATCGGTAACCCACTGACACACTAATCGGCGTATCGAGCCTCGTCGTGAAATCACATTTACTCCAGGTCCGGCCCAGGCGAGAGCTAAGTAACTTCGCAAAATGACGTCGGATTTCAGGCAAGGACGGTGACGCAATATTTTTTCATGGAAAGGCTCCTCGCGGCCGTCCACGTTTATCCCTCCTCGTTGCGCGCATATCATTGGATATGCAGTAATCACACCGGAGCAATAACACCGGCGATGATCGGCCGCGTACCCTCGAATAACGCGTTTAGATGCACTCCGCATCTGTCTTTCACTCGGGACACGAGGAAAACATTCGTATGAATACCCAGCATCGAAGAAATCCTAGCGCTCCATTGAAATTCTCTTCATTGAGAAGTTTCGACGAGTCGAATGCCGTGGAATTAATCGGACACGAAAGAGAAACCCGCTCTTCGTATTCCGTGCAACTCGCCGAATAAATGCCCCTCCGGCGGAGATTTCCGCGAAGCGGAATAGGCAGTGTCAAAAAAGGCGCCCCGGGAGGAATCTTAAGGAGCCGCGGGCTGCTGCGGGGGTGGGATAGTCCCGAAAGAGAAACCTCGCCTCCGCGTTACTCGCTGAATTCCCATTTGCTCCGGGAGATTCAAACGCGGCCGCACGGAATGGGTCTCGAAGACAAAAGTTCCGCCTCATCGAAGTCGATGTCATTACGAGCAGTAGCAGTCGCTTAGAGGACTCTCGAAATGCGGGAAAGGCCGGTGATTTTAGAGGCCATTGAGCAGAAGCTCGGTGGCGCATCGACGGGCCGATGAGTCAGAAAACGCATTATTTATAGAGTCACTTCTCTTTCGCTCTGTACACGGTGTGAATCACGCGCCAAAGAAGTCGCTCCTGTCGAAGCTCTTTGGGCGGCCCATAATCGCCCCGGCCACTCGTCCTTACGTTCCTCTTCCTCCCTCGTTCGTACCTACGCCCCGCACGCGCCCGTGCGAATTCCACCGCCGCTACACGCCCAGTCCTCGGCTAGAACTCTCGAACGCATTTTTGGCTCCGCAAATTTAGCCCGGCCGTGCACCGCCGTTATGCATACTTTATCCGCATTACGTGGCGACGAATTTCTCGAATGCCTTTCGGCGCACGATGAGTCTCGATTGAGCGTACCTCGATCCCTGAATCTTGCGCATCTCCATCCTACGGCCCCGTCTCTTATTTCCTTCGACGAACCGACTTTTGAGAATACCTCCATAAATTAGGCCTCTCCCCGCTCTCCCGTGTACCCCCTTCCTTAATAAAGCCGCTCGTAAAACTCGACGACCATAGGGAATATGTGTTCGTCCAGGGCTGTTTTATTAAAAAAAAAAGAATTTCGCGATTGACCTTACTTCGCGCTCCTAGGCGAATTCCACGCTGGGTTTTATTGCGATACTGCGGACCCATTATAGGTGGCCGAGCATACGAATTGGGTAAGATTCGCGCGCATACGAATCTTTTCAATCGGCAGACGCTGGCCGCGCACGTTGCGTTATTCAAGGAACGTTTCGCGCTTGTACGCCGTCGTTCACGCGCGGCTTACGTGAACACACGAGAATGACGCGTGAACGCGCAGGCCAGGTAAGCACACGCGCTCACGGGCCATTTGGAATTTTCACCGACGCCGATCAGCTGTCCGATCTACGAATTTTCGTGCGGCGACTGAGCAACGAGCCTTCCCCGTTACGCCTTGCGCTTTTCCAAACGAATCGATAAGATCTCACGGAATTATCGTGGCAGAAGATTAAGTTTCACCGTGAACGTAATGCGTGGATCACCTTTTTTATTTTTTTTTTTTGCGCGCGCGCGGCCGCCTTGGTAACTTCTTTCTTCGAGCGCAAACCGGTATACGTACTTTGTAATTTCTAAGCCGTAAAATAGAGTCTAAGGTTTTCCCAAATAGCATTAAAATATCTTTGGAAGGCTCCTTCGAGGGTTTAAGACTTACCGCTTCGTTCGATGACCAATAAATCAGGAGTGTCATACGTGCCCGGTCTAAAGTGGGATTTACATAATTCGTCGATCATCTACAAGTTGTTTACGACGGGGCTTCTCATATCGAAATCATTTTCTAAAAAATAATGGTAAAGTGCGTCTTCGTTAACATTTTCATGCCTGATATCAAGGACTTGTGACGTATGTACCTATGCTCATCAGATTAATAGCGCACGTGTGCGCCATTGGTCGGCAATGATTAACGGACGAATGGTTTTCGACGGATTTTCGAGGTACAATCGGACGTCAATTACGGTATTAAATTGCATTGCGTTCATTGGACACACCGGGGCAAACGATAGAGCATAAATCTTCTCCTTCGGTTACAATTATCTTCCGATTCCTGCGGTTTATAATGTTACATCAATGTTGATAAATTCTGTATTGGTTTAATCGCCCACCGGCCGGTTGTGCGTGTTACGTAAAATTTATTGGAATGAAAATAGAACGTTATTATCATTACTATCGTTATTCATTTATTTGGAACAGTGCGCTCATAAACTGGTTCCAAAGTCGTTACAATTTCATAAGCGAAATAATTACATTCCCAATATTACGTATTCCATCGATGTTATTAGTAATATCAAGAATAAGCAGTGCATACAGGTTTAATTAGTCTTGAATTTATATTGAATTGACGATTGTATTGCTGTAATTGTGCACAGTCTCTGTATACCTCTACATACCACACTCATTTTTATATACACGTTTGTTCTTATGTAAGCCCGCGCGTATTGATCAACTTGCGCACTTCTCTGTCGATAATCGAACTTTCCTAAGCATTAAAGGTACTATCACAACTGTAAACAGACCCTGCGCTATCTAGGGAGCGGTCCTTCACGTCTGTAAGCTGTAAATTCGTTTTTGCGTAAGGAATGGTATACGTTGATCTGAGCAACAAAATCATAGGAAGCAGTGAAACATCTAAAGAACAGTTAAATGGGAGCTGCATAGATATAACTATAATCTGTACGTAACGGCTTCGGAAAGTAGCAAGAATATAGCACGTCATGCATCGCACTGGCATATGGCGTAAGCAGTGGCGAACCGCTCAAATATCGTAACAATCTATAAGATTAACGCAGGATTTCTACCGAGTACCTATTTTTCTTTTCCGTCCGATTAGGTTTATTATTGGATACCAATCATTATTGGCTATAGGTTTCGATGCGATGCAAGACCATGAATCGAACACATGGCATATCCTCGAGTTATTCATTCAACGACGCCTTGGTAATTACACGTCCATGCCGAGTTTTTATGTACGCGTACCTATTTGAATATTTCTCGCAAGTGCCTTTATCCTCTCGGCAGAAACCTGCCGGGCACTTTCTAACTCGATTTCGCGTATTAGTTGCTCCTCGCTATTAAGCAATTTTTTAACCGATACATACTGGGTCTAGGTCCTTTCCCAAGAGTGAATACCAATTTGCTAACTATGCTTCTTGCAAATCGGCGCATGTCTCGGCCCGCTGATCGGAATTCCGAAGAAACCAAGAGCAAGCGAGCATGGAAGTTTGGCATCTTAAATTTAAAAACTGCGCGGCCTAATTTTCTAGCGTAGCGTTCTCCTTGAAAACAGAAACAATGGCCGAGAGATAAAATCTATACAGGTACGCTTACCTATAGCGTATCCGGATATATATTTGCGTTTGCGTACGTTGGAGAAATGTCACGCGTTATTGCCTTTGAAATGGATTCGAATAATTGCCTTTCGATCGATTTATTTTTCCTCGCTATTTGCTCTTGCTTACGTAATTACGGTTAATGAGTTTAACGTGTGTTTTACGGTACAATAAACCTGTAAATTTTGCAGTTGCCGCTCGGTTAAAAACCGAGCTTACGCAATTTCAGTCGGAATATCCTAGCGAGCTATTAGAAATTCTTCACCACGCATTGCCGCTATTGGCTAGTTTATTATACCGAAATTAGAAAATTCGAGGCCGCGATAAACAGGGACGAGTCTGTCGTAACGAACCTATTGCGACACACGGAACCTTCTCGGCCAATTATAATTCCCATAATTTATCCCGTCGTGCCAGGATAACGATCGCCAATGCGCAATGGAGAATTTCGAAGTAAATCGATGAATTTCTAGCGAAATTGCAGCTCCAGTTTTTCTACCCAAACACCCATCCTCGAGAAAGTAATGGTCGATTCTAAATCAAACGATCCAATCGATCCTCTTGAATCACTATTTAAGCTCACTTCTGGATACCGCCATGTTTTTCATAAATTCCTAATGTATCCCCCATTTCGCACGGAGTTTCAACATTTAAGTAGAAATCCAGGATTACTTCGTCCGCATAAATATTTTTACATACTTGTAAAGTACCCGCGAAGCACAAGTCTAACTCGTTGATAACGAGTTCCACGAAGCCGGCAACTTTCCTTGAATAATTAGCTGTGGGATTCTTTCTTAATGAATTTGATAAATGTTAAGATAAAAAAAAATACACAGCTGCCCTGTGAGAAAATTCTCCCGCGAGTTCTGTCACACCCGACCTTTACGCCTAACACGATTCCCATAATAGCGGCGTGATCCAATTCGAGTTATTATTTCTCGACGGAGTTGTAACTCCGCGCTGTTATTAGTGTAAACCGCTTCGAAGAGGCTTCGGCGATAGCGTTATAACGGCGCCATGCACCGATTCGAATGGGCTCCCAATCTCGTTCTCGATTCCTTTTGCAGGCTCGTTGTTCCGGTTCCGGTGGCTTAGGTTCTAGTTAACCTCCTTGCTCATTCCACACTCAAGACACCGGCAGTCGTTTTTCACAACGATTGCCATCTTCAAAAATAAGGGAATCATATCCCTGCCAGGTACGGAATGCCTTGTATTCCGCTCGCTACGAAGATCTCCCGAGTATCCCGAGATTAACTCGCTAGCCCGAGTTCTTAATCAAAGCGATTTAATGATCGGGCGAAAGTACGGCTTCCATTACGTTTGATAATCCTACGCTTTCGAGAAAGTTCTATTTGCACATAAGCTAATGTATTTGTATGCTGTGCTTCGTCGAAGCAAAGGGAGGAGATTCTTTATACGTGTCCGATCTTAATAAACGTGTGAACGCTTGCCAGCGGATAGATAAGTTGAAGGGGGTAAATGCTGTGAAACGCATAGTCGCACTATTAACCAGGTTAACGTTGACAGATTACAAGGAGCAAATTGCGCAGTACCAGATCTTCGTAAATTTCGCTTCACAATGAATTTTATGCCGCGTGTCGCAATGCTCGCTTTCACTTAATGCGACTTAATTCCTGAACTTTCAAGACGCAACGCTCTCTCATGTCAGCGTACGATTGAATCATTTTTCACGTATTGCCGTAATTACCTGATTACGCACACGATAATGATAATTACGGCGCCGGAGCGTAACGGTATCTATGTACAGATTAGTGGATAGAAACACTACATACCAGCGAACCTTATGATAGGCTCGGAGGATACCTATGTAGATGAAATTGGCTTTAAATACATTTCCATATCGGCGCGTTTAATTTAAATTATGCACGTAAATATATTACATAAAGTAAAGCAATGTTCTTGATTCTACAATTAATTTTATCGTCGAACGTCAAAACTTATTACGAGCACCTTTCAGCGTTCGTATCCTTTTCTAAAATAAAACACAAGACCGTTCAGCGGCGATTACTTAACACGATCAAACATTAAATAACCCCAGCCATCGTGGACACATCGCTTTGGTTTAATGTCAATACGCCTCAAAACAGTGATGAAACCTGAAATGTTATGCATTAAATTAAACAAACCCACTCTTCAACCAATCCACGTGCGGCCGTATCGCATGAATAATAGAAGGGGGTCAAGTCGAAACTTCTGTTCTTATTATTTTTTACTTCCTACGACCTTCCATGACTGTATTTATCATTCGTGGCATAGCCTCGCGATGCCGATTGATCGATCGGGCACAGAGAGCGAGGCGCTTAGGGGTTACACCATTATTCGCAACCCCCCGTACGCAACCTGTCGCGGGTTGATGGTGCAACAGCATAACGGCGCGTCCTGATTCGTAGCTCCGAACCGGCGCAATATTACTTTCACTTAACGCGATTTATTTTCTACGGCATCGATATGCGTGCAAATCGAACGTGTCCACCGCGGGGCCCTGCGCGCAATTAATTAAGGACGTGACGTGTGCTTTTATGAGGTAAAATCACGTTCCCCGAAGTGAGTAGACGTGTTGTGCGTAGGCACGAAAAGGGACCGACACAAAATATGGAGTATCGGCGCACTCCGGTTGCGTCGAGCTACCGGCCTTTATGTTTGCTTTTTCTTTTTTTTCTTTCCTTATTACACGCGAAATACACGACGCGCGTGCGGCGTATGGACTTGAAAAAGTGCATCCACACGTACGCCGTCGACCTTGTGCCAAATGGCATTTTATCCTCAGCCAGGGACGTCCATACTCGGTTACAGTTACCTCTTTTTGTTCTATCTTCATGGACGCATTATCAAGACGCGGGCTCACGGTCGCGGGCGTTCTCCCTCGTATCGTCGTTTGCTCCTTGAAACGCGTATTATCGTATGCACGATCGGCCAATCGATCAATACGCATTATCGTATCATAGGTATTATCATATGTTGCTCACGTATCGGAATCGCATCTTTGGTATCGAGGATACGACGGTGGGTACAATAAACGAAGCTTAATGCGATATATGCGATCCATGCACCGTAGCGACAGCCTGCTCCAATTACAAATACATATAAGTCCGCATTAATCGAACGGTATGCTTCGTCGTTGGGAATGGTAATCGATTTGGCGTCAACTTTTGAAATCTCTTATTTTTCACTTGCGCCGCGCGATGAAGCTTTGACAGGCTTTTGAGAAATCGAGTCAAAGGCTCCGCGGATAAGGCGTAATGTAATTGAATAACGAAAGCTCGATGAAATATGAATCTGTGGTACATATGTAGGCGGTACATGGGCCCAATCTGTGTCGTAAGGTCGACACGTGTGTCGCTGTCGTGTGGCTCTCGATAAACTGGTAAGGTCGACGTACGTGTGTGTTTGACTTGCGGTTTCTGAGATGTTATAAATTCGTGTGTGTCCGCGTCACCTGTGGTCGGCCGTGCGTCGCTTTTTTGTGATACGCTCTCGACACCAGTTGAGCAGTGAAAGCTGCCCTCGTGTTCGATAAAAGATCATTGGGGTCAGACGCCCGACTAACGCTCGAAGTTCCTTTTCGGTAATATAAATCACTAGAATTAGTCTTCGAGTGCGTGTACCTGCCATCGACAAAATGTTAATTCCCTAGCAGTTTTGTATTTGCCAAATAAGTATATATGGAAAAGAAGGGACGCGCGTGCTCGAGTGGTTATATAAAATTTAACCCACTTACGATTCGATTTATGATACTGTCAAGAAAATGAATAGACATTTTTCGATCAATGGTCTATACTTGGCACACTTAGACCTCAACTGTTATATATATATATATAAACTACTCATTTATTATTATTTTGCAGCAACAACGGGAGAAAATGCGTGTTTTCGATCTTATACGAAGAAAAAATATAATCCGCACAGTCACCTACCTACCGATTTCTGGCGCGAAGCCATTCGCTTAAAATATATTAATGAGACTCCAGCTTGGAATTCAGTGTTATTTGCACGCATTTCGATCGATACCTTCGTAGCGATCCCAATGACGCATAAGCGCGTGCATGAAGCGCTTCGTGAAATTCTCCATTAGTACGCCTCCGCCATTGGAAAAGCAGCGCCTAGAGAAATAAATAAATTCTATTATTAACATTCGACATTTTCCCGGATTCCGTTTCGCGCCGCGTCCTTGACGGGCGATAGTAACTATCGTTCATCGTCATCTTTATTTGTATGCCGTGGAAACCAATAAAAATTTCCATTTTCGGGGCATAAACGTCTCGCGCCCGATACCTCGCTGGCGCAACTACGAATTACGTTTTCGGCCAAAATAACCGGCCGCAACCGCGACAGCGTATAACGAAAATCTGTGCACGATCATCGTCGCCCACGAGATTGATCTTCGGGACCAATAAAGTCGACGCTTTAACGTTCGGCTGTTTTTAAGCGGATTTAAAGAGACCTGAATCCGTCAGCGGGAATACCATATAACGCGCCTGGCCATCAAGACCGCGCGCGGCAGTTGTCGCATTTTTGTCTTTCCTCGCGCGACCACGCGGAGGGAAGGAGCCTGGCGATGACACTGCTTCGTTATTTACTAATCCTGCAGAAACAACCGGCGGGACTAACACGCGGGAATGCCGCGCATGCAGCGCGACTACTCGTTACCGTTCATAGCTCAGCTGTTGCGGCCTTAAGGACAGAAATAATTTCAACCTGGCGTCGTGAGTAGGTGGGCGGATTACTATCGGTAGACAGACGCCGGTGTATATAGATCCTCGAAAATAAGCGTCTCCTGTAAAATTAGCCGCCGACCGCGCGTATTTTAATTGCAGCGCGAGTGGCCCAACCTTTCTCACGTTTAGCAAAGCTGTTGCACCGTCCACGCTCGTTTCTTCGATTCGTTTTCGGCACCAACTGCCGATATGAAGTGAAACTCATCGAGCTGAAGTTAACGCTAAACCTACCAAAGCGGTCAAAATAACCAGTCGATGATTTCTCAGAGAAATTGCTGTACTTTGTAGAGGTGCATTTTTTTTCCTTTTCTATGATTTTACCGCAGAGCGTGAATCATTCTATCCATCCGTGGACGTCTCTTCTTAGTCGTCTTTTTTTAGGGATATATGTGGGCTACATAAATATGTCCAGAAAGTGACTGGCAGGTTTAGCGTTAAAGCTCATTTGCTCGATTCGCAGGCTAACGTAATATGTAAGCCCCTCCGTTTGGGTGATCATCGAAAATCTCGTTGGCCTATTCGCGACGATGTTTCCTGAACGCTCTTATTCTAACAACATCGCTCGTATTATCGCCTTTTTTATGGAAAGCTCGATAAGAGGTCTTCGCGACTCGTGGAACGTTTATTCCTCGCACGGCCTTTGTTCATTGGCATAAAGTGCATCGTGGACAAGCAAGGCACTACCTTTGGCCGTAAAGAACGAACGTTAAAATGGATCCGTCATGCGTCTTTAACCGAGCGTTCCACGGTCGTTATATGCGCGTCAGTATTCCTGTAAGTTGAACCGCGAGCGCGACGGCCTTTGTATACCCTACACGTATAAAACGTTTATCAAAAAGTTCCCGAGAATAATAACAGTTTCCATATCGTACCGGCCAGATCTCTGGACAAAATTACAGTTACTATTACGCGCATTATCGAAAGCAATTTATATAATACTTGGTAGCAGCATCAAAGCGTGTGCACGATATCAATGGTATTTTAATAGAGAATGGAAAATATCCATCGGAGAAGGTGATCTCTCGTGACGATCCGAAAGAGAAAACGGCACAATCGACGTTGATCGTCTTTAAAATGCTCGAGGTACGACGGCCAATATCGTTCGATCGCATTGTAATTTCATCGAGAGGTGGCGTGAGAAATCCTCAGGGTACCTGGCCAATATCCGGTCCACGGTGCTCTCAAAAAGAGGCGAAACCAGATGCACACACATCGTCCTTCCGCGCAGTGAAATTTAAATGAGCGCTCCCGAGCTGGCTCCCTTCACGAAACTTTCATATCGCATTCTCGCGCGATTCGACCTTTCGTTTAAAGAGCCGAGGGGAAAGGGGGCTCCATGGCCTCGATACGTGAATGTCCGTGAGAGAAGCTTCCTCCCTCCCTCCTCGGATATTACGACGTCGTCATCGCGTGTCTCGTCATCGTCGTTTTGCCGACACTCGTCGCCGTAGTCCTCGTCTTCTTCGTCGTCTTCGTCGTCTTCGTCGTCGTCGTCGTAGGTGGTGTACCTCTGGACATCCGTGTCGACTCGAATGCCGTCGGAATTCTTTTCAGCGACAGGATAATAAAATGGTACACTAACGGAATTACGGACGTAAGGAAATTACGTCCCTCCTCCCTCGTCGGCTCTCGCGTGCGTGCGCTAAACAAAACGCTGGCGCGAGCATACGAATCTTAATAAACCCTTGGATTTTAAGGTGCACCTTCGACGGGGGAACGGCGCAAGTCCGTCGGCCGTACGAAGTAGACATTGCACTTAGCTTGCGCTCACTTTTTCAGCCAAGAAGGCAGCCGACCGATCGGCACGATTGGCTACGGTCGAAAGTATCGATGCGGGACGTTCGGTTTGCAAGTATCAAAATGTGCTTAACGAAGTATCCCGCGGACTTCGACTTTCAACCGTGCCTGTGTTTGCCGAAGTAGACGATTACTTTCTTTTGCCATCCACAGTGGAAGGTGTGCTCCTTACGGCGGTGGCACCGTCGGTGAAGGATCGCCACCGCTACAATTATCGCTTTCGATACATTCTCCAATAACCGTCGGCGTATCCTACTTGGTTTTAAAACGTCGGCCGTGATTGCGAAGTCGGCGCTCGGTTAAGCACAGGGGATAAGAAAGAATTTCGTGCTGAGGGAGAGAAAGGAAGAGGGGTAGAAAGAGAGAGGTGATACTCGAAGTTACGAAATGTCCGGCCGTGCTCGACTGACTTTCGATAAAATTCCATCGTGAAAAAAAAAAAAGATAGATTGGATCGTACTTGCGGTCGTGGAGATCACTCGACGAGGCCGCGGCCCAAAGAGCCCACTCACTTTGACTCTGCATTGTCGTCGATTGTTGGACGATGTTTTCGAGTTGAGACGTGATTTTCCACCCGGTTGGTGAAGATTTCTCGACCAGCAGCATTGTTTTGGATAACGCTTTGTGTGTGCGTGTATGTGTGTATGTGTGTATGTGTTACGATTGACGTACACGCAATATTCCTTACGAGATACTTTTCCTTACAATTCTTCACGATTGCAAAGCCTAGCGCAAGGAAAAACTAGGCTTTAAACTAAATGAAATACAGCGTGATTAAAGCGTGAAACGTACACCAGATTCCTGGTTGATTCTCGTTTTGGTATAATCGAGGCTCCATACGTGAATACAGTAAAGCTCGCCACATCGACTGGCGGCATAAAGCTGAATTTTACGAGCATCGAGTTAAGAGAAAATCGGGTTACAATTATATTGACCTTCGGACGAATATGTCGTTCCGATTTACTCGATCTCATTTTTACAACCTGTTTTTATAGACTTTAATTATACGATTCTTCCAGCACACGCGTTGTTCGATTCATACGGAGAGCCGGTTTATCTGGTGGTTATAACTCGGTCGTTATTTTGGTGCGGCCTCGCGGATGAAATTACGTTTTCCGAAAGAACCTCCTACAGCGTAGCGTACCTTTCGCGACATATGCTTTATTCTTTCTTGATTTCGGTACTTGGCGTAATAGAGTCTTTCTTAACCTCAGGACTTTTCTGTACTTCCTACACCTGGCCAGTGTGTGAGAAAATACGCGATGTGTTCTATTCTTTAGCGTATTATTGACCAAGTAGCGGCGAGTCATTTTGTATTCCCACGGCCCGATGTTTGTAAATTGCATCGTTTATCGCACGCACCATCAAATGAGAATACAACGATTTGAGTTTAAACGGCAAAAAATTAATTGAAGATCAAAGAAGGGCATTACCTTTGAAAATTTTAGTTTCGCACGTCCTTTTGTTAAACTTAATCATCGTCATTTCGCTGTTCGCACGATATTACACAAGTAAATCGTGCTTGATCATCGAGACCAGATCCCCTTTATACCAAATTACATTGTGCAACGCAAGGTTGCTCGTTTCCTTTCCTGTCTACGCGTATCAATCGAAGATTCAAAACAACCTTGGGGTTTTTTTTTATTGTAACCTTCTCGTGAGATAATTAAGAATTGGAATACATCATAATTGCGGACGATTATCCGATTCGTGATAGTCGCTAATTAATAGCGATGACACGACATTGTGATACATAGTAGAGTCCGTGTAACGTTCTTTCCACAATTGCTAAAGAATATACAACATTTTTCAACGGAAGTAGGAAAAAATTCCTGTTTTGACGACAACTTCAACCGCGAGCGTTGTTGCGCTTAATTCAAATGCACGTTATGCACAAACATTAATCGCGTTGTGATCCTCGTCGAGCAATATATTACAAACATCTTCTTTCCTTCCGCGCAACCTGCATTTTCTCACGTACACGATTATATTTATATTATGAGACCATCGTTGGTGCGCATAAACCAAAAGATGCCTGAAATTCGATCGTGGAATATACTTCGTGTTATCGATCCAAAACACATCGCCATTGATATTAACTTATCTTATTATTGTCTTTAAAGGATCTGTACTTATGCGTCTTGAGGCGAAATATTCCGCGGGCACGGCTGCTTGCCTACGCAAAAACCTCGATCGATTGCATCACAAATCGGTTGCATTGCAACAATATACAATCGGCAAATTGGTGACCGAATAGGGGCAAAATAGCATATAAAAAAACCATCGTATCAACATCAATGGTAAAATAATATTCCAAGCGTGACTCATCATCCATTCTTTGCGCAATTAAACTTCTTGTTTTGAATGACTCGCGATATTGAGAATAAGAATGCAGACTTTTTTCCCCCTCGGAGATAAAGCAAACCGATGCGCTCGGCACCAATTTCAAGTTCCCAGATTTCCCTTTTATCATAATCTGAAACTCTGTTAAAGATAGAACGAGATCCGAATCAAGATATAGCCCCTCTCTCCCCTCTCATTATCTTGATCGCTCGGCCCTGATCAATATGTACCCGCCGAGCGATTACGCGCACTATGCGCTAATTCTGCGAATTTCCCTGAATTCGTTTGCGAATCGTGTCGTTCCAATTTCCCAACGACGATCGGGATTAATTTCGTGCCTGACGAAGAAATGCATCCGCCTGCCTGCACTTGCGAATGGGGGAAAACGCCTCGCGAGTCACTCAATTATGCCGATAATCAGGATAACTATTCGCGGCGTTACGCAAAAGCCAGGATCGTGGATTTACTCTACGCCCTGCCGAATCTATGATTCGATCGAGAAAGCCAATTGTAACCGTCGCTAAAATGTTTAGAAATATTTAAATAGGGCGTTACACTTTCACCCACTACTGCGTCGCGTTACATCATGTTTGCGGTTAAAATAGCGGTGTCTTTTTTTTTCTTTTCTTACTATCATTATTTCGACCGAATTGTTCGGCAACGATCTATCCTCGGAGCGTGCCTATCATCGGCAAACGTAACCGGTGTGAATTTTCGCGCAGAGAAAAAACTCTTTGCGAGCGTGCTTCGACGATCCTGGACAATGGAAAAATGAGCGGGTACTGGCTTATTATTGCCTTTGGCAATAAAAGGTAAATCAGCGGTAATGCCGCAAACGGCGGGGCGAAGATGGAAAATAAAACCAATCAGCGCCATAAAACGGAGATTAGATCGTAAGTAAGGGTATAGGTGGGCAGACAGATAGATAGATGGCCGGATAGATAGATAGATAGGTAGACAGATACATATATGCATAGGCTTCTATATACCCGAGGAGTAGTTACCCCGAAGCTATACGAGAAGAGGTATATGGTAGGCCGTGTCACGTACACGCCAGGTACACCATAAGCCGTTTCGTAATTTAATGCGATCTTATTAACGGGATGAAGGCATACGAATAACCGGCACGTTCTATGTTCTGATTTCAGCAACTCTCCTTTCCATCCACCCAATCCAGCCATGGATCGGCGGGCTTCACGTTCAGCCTTTCCGGCAACCAGGACATCGAGGGTCCTCAGGGTGGCTTCGAGTGCATTCAGCAAACTGGACCTAAGTGAGTTACGCATTCGCGTTACCTATGATACGATGTATCTCGCACTTTGATGTAATTAACATTGCCTCGAGCGAGATCACTGGCCTCCTATCCCTATGATATATATTGGAGAAACGAAAAAGTATCCTTAAAGTCTTCCGCGCAATTACAAACGCGATTATACTCTTTGTATAATTTTTTTGTGGTGAAAAAAAATTTTTTAAAAAAGATACATTTCTGTTTGATATAACAGCAAAAAAATATTTATAGTAGATGATTTTTTCATTGGCAACGAATGGGGAATGGGTGCCTTATGTTGCGAAATCTACCTCGAAAAATTGTCGCGTCATGGACGCTGTTACCCCTAGCGTGTCCTTGCGTATAATTTAAGGCCATCGTGTTATCGCGAACTGAAATTAACGTGCCCGTATCCCCAATACGGTTTCCTTATGGCCGTACTTTTTTTTTCCAGGAGCTTGGAGAGCCTTGGCGCATTGCCGTGTAAAATGCGGATACAGGCGAACGACGACGTGTACGAGACAACCAGGCATCGAATGGCCGTCGCTGAGGAGAATAACAAGAACAAATGGTAAGTCGCCCTTCCGAACGACGAGAAGGTACGGCCATCGAAAATTTAGCCTCATCGATTCTCGAGAGGAGGCGATTTTTTCTCAGCAGACTGTTAGAGCCCTCCCGACGGCCATTCTCTCTCAATTCTTTCCCTTCATATCCGTATTCGCGGCATATCCGTAAATAATTTCAGATTGCCGACTCTATGGATAGACAACCTTCGAAAAATCGTTTTGCTCGAAAGTTCAGATAGCGCACAGTAATTTTTTTTTTAAGCACAATTGCATCACAGTTTTGAATATACGAATGAACATATACCAAGGTAATTAATATATGAATGAACAATACCAACCTAGTTACATTATGAGTTGCGAAGACATAAATAGTAAAACGTGCGTCTATCGTAGAATCTATAATTTTAAAACACGCTTGACGTTCGAGCATAGTATCCCCTCATCCTATACGCTTGCTTTAAGCGATACACGACTGTACGCGTAAACTCCGCCATCGTGGAGTTTGCCAAAGGAAAAGAAGCGGCGATTGAAAATCAATAGAGGGGTGTATCGGGGACTGGGCTAATTTGTTTAACCACTTGACGGTCAAGGTTAAGGGCGCCTCACAAGTGCGACTTTGTCACGGCTGAGCCCTTCGCTGCACTCCCTTGCCGTTCTATAGCGTTTCATCGTAACACAGTTTACGCGAGCTAATTACGTAACCGTGGCAGACAGAATTTTACTCCGAAAAAAAAAAAACCAATAATGCTATAAATTCAATTAGCCTCCGTCCATTGCACCCCCTTCGCTGCACTGGAACGGAGGGTAGGTAACAAACTTTCTCCTCGGAACCGATGAATTAATATCCATGATCATCCCCTTTCACCGATCGCCCCCCAACATTTCCGTGAAACGACACGACGCGCCGAATCAATGGCTCGACTTGATTCGTTCCAGCACCAGGGTGATCAAGGCGAACGGGCCGGATATCGGGCGCAAAGTGAAGGTGAAAGGAACCGGAAGAACCATACCGCCTCCTTCGAATTCGAGGCATCGGGAATCGACGAGCATTCCAACTTCCGGCAGCCAGCCCAGACTGCCTTCCTCTTACAAGCCAGCTGTTACTAATCCACCGGCGGCCCGCAACCAACCGGAGAAGAAGGTCTCCGACATCATGCGCAGGCCACTCAAGTAGGTTCATTATAACAAACGGTGTGCAGGGTTTCCTTGTCCTACACTTTTCGCCGATACTCGACTGAGCCGCTTACGAAAAGGCCGTGCCCGTTACTGAGGATTCGAGGCATTTGTATCGTCCCCATTCGAGCCATTGATCGGCGGGGACGCGGTGTCGTTCCAGTCAGATTAAATTGAAATACCGTTATAAGAAGCGCGACAATGAGTATTGGATGACGTTTGAACGAATATTAAGCGGCCGACTGACGAGTAACTTTTGTTTGCGCGGCAGGGAGAGGCTTATACACCTTCTTGCTTTGAGGCCATACAAGAAGCCCGAACTGTACGATCGCATAAACAGAGGTGAGGTATACCAACTAAAAACTTAAGAATCTTAATACTTCCGCTCGTTATAAGCACGTAGGGATCAATCGAGCATTGTCAGGACGATCGATGTACCCTTTCAGAAGGCATAAAGGAACGGGAGCGAAACATCATGACGACGATACTGAAGCAGGTAGCCTTTATGAGGGATAATACCTATCACCTGCACAGGCACGTTTGGAACGACGTGCAGGAGGACTGGCCTTACTACAGCGAGCAGGAGAAGGCGATGCTGAAGAGGAGGAAACCTCAGAACTTGACTCCACCCGGCTCCAGCGACGGTGGATCCAGCGGTGAGTGATAACCAAGAAGACCCGAACCTCTCCCCTATCCTTCATCCCAGGCATACCTCCAAAACTCTAGATATAGACAAAAGAAACAATCCATCCCCGCTTCATCGTCGTACCACCGCGTTACACGCCACGTTATCACCCTACACAGGTAGCGGACAATCCCCAAATTCCACTCACCCGGGTTCTCCGCCCGCGATCACCGCACCGCCGCCCTCGCTGTTGAGCACCAAGAGACCGGGATATTATCAGGGTAACGACGGTCTGCCGACGAAGAGACCGCGCATCTCGCACTACAGAAAGCCGGAGGCCGGGAATCCGGGTTCATCTAGCGGCGGGGAAAACGGAAGGACGGCTGGTAGTGGCGGTAACAGTGTCGGTAGTAGTGTCGTTGCCAGCGTGGCTGGCGGTAACAGTGCTAGTGGTGGTAGTAACGGCGGTGTTGTCGTTGACGGCTGGGACCAGAGGCAGCAGCAGCGCGAACGCCGCGGCGACTATCGGCCCGAAAGAACAGGGAATAGTGATGTGCTACGGGGTGGAAGCTACGGAAGCGCCGGGAAACCGTGCATGACACCGACCAGTGACAGTGAGGAGGCCAGCAGCCAGCCGAGCGGCCACCGTGAGAACCACCGTGAGGCCGGGGGACATCGTGAGAACCACCGGGGAGACGGCCACCGTGATGGTCATCGCGAGGCCGGCATCGCAAGTGCCGGGAACGCTGGCACCAACACCGCGTCCAGCAGCCATAATTCTCATAGTAGTGTAGCCCATAGTAATTCGTCGGCTGGCAACCGCCACCATCACGGCGGCAAGGCGGCCCTCGGTGGTGATAGTAACCCCGGTGCGGGTGTGGATTACGTTGCGCGCTCGATGCCAAGTGCTGTGAGTGACGGTGGTAACGGTGACGGTTATAGTGGTAGTCCGAACGGGGTACTGGCAGACAGGAGAGACAGGAGCGACAGGAACGATAGGGGCCGTGGCGGTGAGAGGGAGTCCAGGAAGAGAAGCGCCGCGAACGAAGCGTCCAACTCTTACAATGATCTCGCGGCCATCGGTGCTTCCAATTTTGCCGGCAACGCCGACAGCACTGTCACCACGTCCACCTGCGGCCTCGAGTCGCCGGAGAGCCCCAAGTCCTCGGAGTATCCCGACTACCTCACGTGAGTGTTTGAGCAATGGCGCTGGCTTGAACAGCTCTGGCCGGTCATCGAGCTTATGGATGGACTTATCATCGAGATCGCACTTCTTCATTTCAGGTACTACACGACAATAAGCAGCGCGGAGCAAAGACGGCGCTACAAGGCGGAATTCAATGCGGATTACGAGGAATATCGAAGGTTGCACGCTCAAGTGGCGAAGGTTTCGAAACGATTCACGCAGCTTCAGGAGCGTTTGAAGCAGGAGGAAGCTTCTGGCAACTGGGCTGAATATCAGGTATTGGGATAAAGAAAAGTATATACGCAAAGTGGGCACGATCTGTGCTCCGAGATATATATATACATATTCGCTTACGAACGCGTTACCTCGAATGCGAGTGTTCTACATGTTCGTCGATCGTTCTTCCCTTTCAGGAAATAAGGCGACAGATTCTGGTTGAGTATAATGACACTAAGCGGGATCCCGTACATAAGGAAACGAAACGCCGGTTTCACTATCTGCACGAAAAATTGAGCCACATCAAGCGATTGGTCTTGGAGTACGATACGCAAAACTGCAGCGGCAGTGCCGGCACCGTCGGCGGCGGTGCCAATGCCAGCAACGAAATGAAAGAGATCGACAGTTTGCACTACTGACACAAACTGAAAAGGCCGCCTCTCGTTCTCCACCTTTTCTCGGTTGTCGGTACGCTGCTGTCGACGTTGTCGCAGAATTTGCATTTTCTCGGCAAGTTCCAAGGCTGATCTTACGGTCCACATGGTTCCTGGGTTCTATCGCCGAAAAAGTCGAGCGACCCCTCGCCGGGGTCGCGGGATTTTGACATCACGTAAACTATCATGGCAATCCACGAAGGACGAAGATTTCTCCGTTGAAAATTGACCTTGATCTCTTCGACTTCCGCCTTTGCCCGAGCCTTCTGGCCCGCGGCGTCGATTCGACCAATGCTAGCCCTGGGTATTACCGGCGAAGGCTGACGACAGTTGGTACGTTCTGAGAAAAAAGAAAGTCCATCCAAAAAGAGAAAAGGAGATAGAGACATTCGGAGAGCCATACGATACAGCGAATGCAATGCTCTACATACAGAAGTACATAGCTGCTGCTCCGTAACCGTTCGGATGAGGAATAAGGGGTGGGGGGAGGGGGGGGGGAGGGGGATATGAAGAGGGAAGGCAATGAGAAGGAAGTAGTTATCGCTATAATAAGTTACTTACCGTGCGCACGTCCAAGTGTGTCGTCCAGTTTAAGAGTCCGTAGATTAAAGAAATCAAAAAAAGATTCGAGTGCGAGAAGAGGGTCCAAAAGGTAATAGGGCTTATCACGTGCCACGTCCGGAGGGGGAGAAGTTATATTTCCATTTTCCGCCGGAAGGAAAAGAGGAAACTTGCGCAGACTGTCCACGAGCCGACGCGGATCCGGCAAGGTCCGTGCGCGGCTCGTCGCTTTTGAGAAAGAGTAAGGTGGATTGCTTTTCCGCAGGAGAGAAAGGGAGGAAGGGAGCGAGAGAGAGATCGTTACATTTCACGAGCGTAAGATCCTTTGTTACTTCTTCGTTTTTACTTTTCCTCACCGCAATCAGTTTTTTCGATCGTGAATGTTGGATGTACCTTTGATGAACCGGAGACAAAATTTCGAGGCTGAGCGTGCGATTAAACCCGACGAACATAGGATAGCCTTAATCCACATAAGTATTTGCTACAGAGCGATAATCGTGAAAATGACTGATCGCGCGTAGTTAACAATGAAATTCGTGGCCGTACTACGTCTTGAGTGTCTATTATATAAAGAGAGTTACAACCTGGGAGCTTCGCTCACTCTCAAAGTTACGCGGATCACTCACGTCGTTTACCGTTGTACGCACACACAGCATTAAAATATAACTGTCCTTTTACGATCCTAAATGTTAGTCGTTCAAGGGATGAATACG
The DNA here is from genome assembly GCA_038496175.1 of Ampulex compressa. NCBI lineage: Eukaryota > Metazoa > Arthropoda > Insecta > Hymenoptera > Ampulicidae > Ampulex > Ampulex compressa. Next base: position 71,723 of record JBCFXI010001134.1, read on the forward strand.
AGACACGATCGATATCAGCAGTTTAGTGTCCTGCAAAATGGGGGAAAAAAAAAACCTGAAAAAGGAGTGCGAGGATATCAAGATAGATTTCTTAGTGATCGATAATCGTCGTCAACGACAATATAAGATAATACTGTGTACAGGTGCACGATACATCGCGTATAAATAATACCTTCTTCGTGTAATTATTATTATGATGGTGATTATTATTATTAATATTACGATTATTAATACCACAGCTATTATTATATTATAATTCAGAATAGATAGATAAACAGAAGATTTTCGAAAGCAGCCTGAGTAGATACGGCAGAACACTGAGAAGTGCTCGATGCCTCTTGTTGAATGTGTAACAAACGCGAATGGTGTAAAAGTACCTAACAACCTGCATCATTTTTTATCATAGATATAATGTGCAGCTTACCGCTTGAAATTCACATATAAATAGGAGAAACATATCTATGCAATTTTCTTTGACCTTTGCCCAAAATATAAAATTTTTCAAATATTGCGATATCGCGTATATCATCGTAACTTTGTTAGACATTCAACGAGTATCTGCATCCCTCCAAGTGTTTTCCGATGAATTAATCGAAAATAGGAAGTAATAATAAAGGACTTGGTACGCGTTGATCTTAATATGTGTGCATGCATGCATTCTGCATAAAGAAACAAACGTTTAATGACAAAGAGCCTAGCGACTCAATTGGTCCACGATACTGTAATATTTGCCTCCTATATGTGCTCCAATTAACTAGTACGGTACGTCATAGGTATAAATAGTAGGCTTTTACTCTTGTACAATAGATTCTCTGATAAATCCCTTCTTCGTGTAAATTACTGTACAGAATTGTCGTAAAATAATTATAACGTGAAGTGGTGCATCTTTAATAAGACATGTCAAGTAAAAGATACCAAGCTCGTACAGCATTTATTCACTATACCTATAACTAACAAAGATTACTTTGGTTCGTGCTTTGCAATTGAATATTCGTTGATGTGATATGCCCGTCCTTTTTCGCGAATATCAAAGTATTCAGAGGCAATCTAAGGACATCTAATATGCGTTCAATTGCTTTGGATATTTCATATAAAATCTTTTTAAGCTTATAATTGACGTTTGTTTCTTGTTGTGTTTCATATGCTCTTGTTACAGTTGCAAAATCTCAAACTACCAGCCACTTATGCATTAGAGGCGAATACCATTTTAAATTATACACACAACAATACAACGCTTAATTGCGAAAGCGCGATAGGTTAATCGTATTACGCGAAGAACGTTCTACTAAAGTTATGCCGTAAATAATTATTGCCAGTTTTTATTTTCACGTTTATCTGACTAATACATCCCTTGCGAAACATCAGCGGACGTTAAAGTTTATATATTTATAGCATTCGATGTAATCGCACAAACTCGTGCTTGATCAGTTCGATCTGTTATAGTGATATTCCGCTCGTCCAATTATTAATTGTTTGTGGTATGAAGACACATTAAATGATACGCGAATGAGGTACTTAAAATTGGCAAACAAACTTTTCTACCGAATATCCAAATTTTATTAGTATCAACTTCAACGATCAAACGGTTTTTTTTTTTTTTTTCCAGGGAATCGCGTTGAACGCTTGCAAGC